>NQWY01024899.1:0-12539 GCA_019425655.1 Rhizophagus prolifer
AAGATACTTCTTGGCTTTTTCAGTTTGTTCTTTATGTTGATCTTGAGATTGGGAAGTGATAGTTAAGTAACGGAGTGACAAGGCTGTTTCCCATACACTTCTTGGGACTGATTTTAATTTATCACTAACACCATAAGTTTGAATTGATGATTGTATATTGTCAGTAGAGATGTTAATTTGATCGGAAACGGTTTTGTCTAATTTAATAGAACCATTAGGATTTTGATTCTCAACGATCTTCTTGGTTGTTTCAGGAGTGGTTTTCGATTTAAGACTGACAAGTGTAGAAGTTACAGTTTCGGTTGTATATTGTGTTGCTTGAGACACAGTTTCGGTTACGGGTTTAGTTATATATCCACCCCAGCCAGAAGTCCAACTTGTCAAAGAAGTAGTCAAAGAAGGCCACGAAGATTCTTTCTTCTTATCAGAAACTTTCTCAACAACTATTTTCTCGCACGATTCTAAAATTTCTTTTTCTAATTTTTCATCTTTAATTTGATTATGTAACCAAGCACGAGCTTTTTCATTTTGAACTGTCCATTTTGATTGATGTTTTCCCAACACTTTATTGCAGTAAGCAATTGTTATAAATGTGTTCCATACTTTGGTATCAAATTTTTTGACACGTTCATCAGTAATACGAACGGAAGATGAAATATTTTCGGTTGTAATTACTCCAAGTTTTTCGGTAATCTTGTCGGATATCTTTTCGTATGAACCTTCAGTATTTTGAACTTGAGTGACTTCAGTGATCTCCTCTTCAGTTACAGTTTCTTGAACTTTTTCAACAATCGCTTGTTCCGCTTTATCTTTAATTACTTTTTTGGTTGCATGTTCGACAACAACTGTATCAGTTGTTTCCAATAATTCTTTGATTTTTTCATCACTTCCTAGTTCAGCCTTCAAATATTTCTCTGCCTTTTCAGCTTTTACTTTTAATTCTGGTGAACTATCAGTTGATGTTGTCTTTCTGAGGAAGGATAAAGTTAAAGCGGTATCTAGTAATTTTTTGTTTTCTGGTACTTTCGTTCCTTTATTGCTGAAATAAGTTTTAACGTAAGATACCAATGAATCTTTAGATTCAACATTGAGCTCCTTAGAAACGGTATCGGTAAGTTCTAAAGATCCATCTTCCTTTTGTTTTGATACAATTTCTTTTGCTTTTTCGGTTGTGGTAGAGCTTTTGACAGTGGCGACGGCATCTTCCTTTTCTTTTTTGACACTTTGTTCAACGATAATCTTTTCCGATGTAACTAGTAACTCTTCGACCAATTTTTCATCTTTGAGTTCTTCGATAAGATACTTTTTGGCTTTTTCGGATTGTTCTTTGTATTGATCAGGTTGATTTTGGGATTGAGTAGAAATTGTCAAGTATCTAAGACTTAAGGCTGTTTCCCATGCATTTTTTGAGATCGTTTTTAATTTATCATTAACACCATAAGTTTGAATTGATGATTGTATATTGTCAGTAGAGATGTTAATTTGATCGGTAATGGTTTTGTCTAATTTAATAGAACCATCAGCTTTTTGATTCTCAACGATCTTCTTGGTTGTTTCAGGAGTAGTCTTTGATTGAATGCTAATAAGGCTGTGATATATTGATTCAGTGCTTTCACCAATAATACTACTAGTGCCTGATATTACATCACTAGCAAGACTGGCTGTGTCTGAGACTGCACCTCTAAAATACGAGCCAATTCCACCAAGCCCCCAACTTGTTCAGTAGATGCCTTAACTCTTTTTTCAGAAACTGTTTTGATAACATATTTTTCACATGACTCCAAAATTTCATTTACTAATTTTTCATCTTTAACTTGTGTATTCAACCAAGCACGAGCTTTTTCATTTTGAGCTGTCACTTTTGATGATTGTTTTCCTAGCACTTTATTACAGTAAGCAATTGTTATGAATGTATTCCATACTTTGGTATCAAATTTTTTGGCACGTTCATCAGTAATACGAACGGAAGATGAAATATTTTCGGTTGTAATTACTCCAAGTTTTTCGGTAATTTTGTCGGATATTTTTTCATATGAACCTTCATCATTTTGAACTTGAATGACTTCTGTGACCTCTTCTTCAGTTACAGTTTCTTGAATCTCTTCGACAACCACTTGATCTGCTTTTTCTTTAGTTACTTTTTTCGTTGCGTGTTCAACAACAATGGTATCGGTTGTTTCTAATAATTCTTTAATTTCTTCTTCACTTTCTAATTGAGTCTTTAGATATTTCTCTGCTTTTTCAGTTTTTTCCTTTAATTCTGGGGAACTATCAGTAGATGTTGTCTTTTTGAGGAAGGATAAAGTTATAGCAGTATCTATTAATTGTTTGTTCTCTGGTACTTTCGTTCCTTTATTGCTGAAATAAGATTTAACGTAAGATACCAATGAATCTTTAGATTCAACGTCGAGCTCCTTAGAAACAGTATCAGTAAGTACTAAAGACCCATCTTCCTTTTGGTTTGATACTATCTCTTTTGCTTTTTCGGTTGTAGTAGATTTTTGAACAGTAGCAAC
Organism: Rhizophagus prolifer; assembly: GCA_019425655.1. NCBI lineage: Eukaryota > Fungi > Glomeromycota > Glomeromycetes > Glomerales > Glomeraceae > Rhizophagus > Rhizophagus prolifer. The sequence goes on from NQWY01024899.1 coordinate 2,517, forward strand.
AGCATCTTTATTTTCTTTTTCAACACTTTTTTCTACAATAATTTTTTCCGACGTAGTTAGTACCTCTTCGACTAACTCTTCATCTTTAAGTTCCTCAATAAGGTACTTTTTGGCTTTTTCAGTTTGTTCTTTATGTTGATCTTGGGATTGAGAAGTGATAGTTAAGTAACGGAGTGAAATTGCTGTTTCCCATACTTGTTTGGGGACTGATTTTAATTTATCACTAACACCATAAGATTGAATTGATGATTGTATATTGTCAGTAGAGATGTTAATTTGATCGGAAACGGTTTTGTCTAATTTAATAGAACCATCAGCTTTTTGGTTAGTAACAACAATCTTTTTAATTGTTTCAGGAGAGGTCTTTGTCTTTGATTTAAGAGTGATAAGTGCTGCAGTTTTCTCGGTCTTCTTTTCTTGTTTAACTTGTTTGCGGACAGCATTTGTAGAAGATTCAATAACAAATTTTCGTGATGATTGCAAAATTTCTTCTTCTAAATCCTTATCTTTAATTACTCCTCTAATATATTCTCTGGCCTTCTCATACTTATCTTTCCATTGGCTATCTTCAGCAGATGATGTAGTTTCTAGGTAAGCTATAGTTAAAACAGTATAAAATAATTTTTTATCATTAATCTTTTTCAATTTTTCACTTGAAACATAATTTTTCATTGTTGTAATAAGAGTTTCTGAAGAGATGTCAAGATCCTTGCGAACCACGTCGCTCAATTCAAAAGATCCATCTTGTTGTTGAGTTGAAACAACAGTCTTAATTGTTTTTTCAGTAGTTTTAGATTGGATAGCTGCTATAGCTTTTTGTTTTTCAGCTTCGGTTTGTTTATGTACAACCTTTTCTACTACAATTTTATTTGTCACTTTCAAAATCTCATCTGCGGCTTCTTTGTCACCTCCAAGTTGATTTTCGAGATATCCTCTTGCTTTGTTATATTTATCTTTCAACGTTCCTCCGAGCTCATCAGAGTTTATTTTCAAATAATTTAAGCTTATCGCAGTATTCCAAACTGAAACTGGCGCATTTTTTAATTTTTCGTTTTTAGTGTTTTTAGTTAAAGTATTAATAGTGAGCTTCACATTTTCGTTGTTGATATTTAGATCCTTGCGAGTAGTATCACTTAATTCAATCGATCCATCACTCTTTTGATTAGAGATAACAGATTGCACTTTTTCAGTGGAACCAGCTTTTCGAACTTCGGAAAGTGCTACACGTTTTTCAGCTTTCTTCTCTTTATCGATGACTTTCTTTGTAGACTTATCAATAACTAATTTCGAACAAGTTTTTATAATTTCTTCTTCAAGAGTATCATCGTTGATTTCTTTTTTAAGAAATTCTCTAGCTTTTTTGTATTGCTCAGACCATGTTGACTCATTAGTAGAACCATAGGTTTTTAAGTAAGAAATAGTAATCGCAGTTGTAATAGCTTTACTATATTTTTCGTTTTTAATGTATTTCTTTAAAGTATCATTTGTGGTATAGGTCAACACAGAATTGGTAAGAACTTCTTTGGAAGGAATGTCAATTTGTTTTGTGATGGTACTACTAAGCTCGAATGATCCGTCTACTTGTTGTGTTGATTTTACATCTTCTATGGCTTTAACATCAGTCTTTGACTGAATAACGGACAATGCAGCTCGCTTCTTTTCCTTCTTTTGCTCTTTTATAACCTTATTGTTGGTTTTTTCTACGACTACTGTTTTAGTTGTTTTTAAGATTTCCTCTTCCAACTCATCATCATTAATTTTTTCTTTGAGATACTTTCTGGCAAGGTCATATTGCTTCTTCCAAGTTGATTCGTGAGATGAAGCATTATATTGGTATTAAAATATTATAAGAATTTCCTTACGTGTAATTGCAGTTGACCAAATCGATCTATCTTCGATTGCCTTGACACGTTCGCTCGTTGAAACGGTATGACAAGTGTTTAATAAAGTTTCTGATGATGAGACATCCAATTGTTTTTTTATTTGTTCATTCAATTCGAAGGAACCATCTGATTTTTGGTCTGAAACAATTTTCTTAGTAGTTTCTACAGTAGTTTTTGATTGAGCAGCGGTTAAGGCAATTCGTTTTTCCTTTAATTGTTTCTTTCGGACTACTACTGTGACGCTCTTATGTACAATATATTTCTTACAAACGTTTAAGAGTTCTTCTTCCAATTTTGCGTCTTTTACTTCATTACGAATATATTTTATAGCTTTATCATATTTCTCACGCCAGTTTTTCTCTTGGGAAGGAGCAGCATTTTGTAAATAGCTAATTGTTAGGGCTGATTCCACTAATTTGGTATCTTTGGAGTTGATGACTTTCTTGAGTTTTTCGCTAACTCCAATTGATTCAATTGATGTAACAACAGATTCAGAAGAAACATCAAGTTGCTTCTTAAGGTCCGTACTCAATTCAAATGAACCATCTGGTTTTTGTTTTGATACAATACTAATTACAGTTGAAGGTGAAGTCTTCTTGTCGAGATATGACAAAGTTTCTCTCTTTTCCTTTTTGACTTGTTTGCGGATAACGTTTGTAGTAGATTTCTGGCCTTTTCATGATGTTGTTTCCAAGTTGATTCATGAGCAGTACAATAGTTTTCGAGGTAAGATAATGAAATTGCCGTCTTCCAGACATCCACATCCGTTACTTTTTTCAAACTTTCAGTGGTAGCACAAGTTTCTACGGTTTTAAGGACAGAATCAGATGAGATACCACAATTTTTAGTAATTTCTTCACTTATTTCAATAGAGCCTTCGGATTTTTGATTTGAAATTATGACCTTTGCTGTTTCGACTGTAGTCTTTGACTGAAGATTTAATAAAGCTACACGTCTCTTTTTGACTATAACTTTTTGAGTGGCTTTTTCAGTACATAATTTGTAAGAAGCTTCCCATAATTCTTTTTCTAATTTCTCATCTTTGATCTGACTTTTAATATATTTTCTTGCGGTATCATATTGAACTCTCCAATGTTTTTCATGATGAGGAGCTGCGAGTTCAAGGTATTGAAGCTGAATTGCTGTATGCCAAACTGAAGGATTGGCTTTAATTGTTTGTTTAAGTTCTTCAGTTTTAGCATATGACTCACAAGTAGAAGCAAAATTATCAGAAGAAATATCAAGTTTCTTTGAAATAGTTTTATTCCATTCAAAATGATCCGATTTAAATGAAGATAAAATAGATTTTGTCTTTTCAAGGGTAGTAGAAGTTTGAATTGTTGCAAAAGCAGAACGTTGTTGTTTACGAATAACTTTATTCGTCGCTCTTTCTACTATAATGTTTTTGCTTATGGTCAAAATTTCTTCTGATTTTTCTTTTCCTACTTTCTTAATAAGATATTCTCTTGCTTTTTCGTTTTGAACTTTCCAATGGGTTTCATGTTGATTAGCAAAAGTTTGTAAATAACTGATCGTCAAAACGGTTGAAAGAACTTCAGGTTCTAAGTTTCGAATGGTCTCATTAGTGGTAGAAGTGCGAATAGTTTCGGCTAAAGTTTCTTCAGTAATTTCAAGTTTCCTGGAAACTACATCACTTAATTTATAGCATCCATTTCCTTGTTGATAAGAAATGATTGATTTAGTCTTTTCAACTGTAGTAGATGATTGAACGTCGAGAATAGCTTCGCGTTGGCTTTCGCTTTGAGTAATAACCGCATGTTTTTTTCCTTCTACCGTATCTTTTTTACCTTCCACCGTATCTTTTTTACCTTCTACCGCATCTTTATGTTGTTCTGCACGTTCAACAGTCTTTCCTTTATCTGGTGCTGCTGCACCTTCAGAAACAATAGGAACAGCTTTTTTCGCATTATTTCACGAACCTGGAAATTCTTTGGAGTCTGATTCAATTGTTTCGTCATCTACATTATAAGTAATAATGACATATGATTTTGCACTGTTAAGTAACTCACGCTCAACTTCATCATCTTTAATATGTTGTTTTAACCATTTGCATGAGCTTTCGTAAGTAGATGACCATTCAGATCGATGTTTGGAGTTTGCTAAACGAAGGTAATAAATTGATATAGCTGTAGTTAAAGTATCTACATCAACTTTTGAAGTAAGCTTAGAATCAAAATGTTTGTTAATTGAAGTTTTGAAGGCTTCGCTATTCTCAAATGATAAATGCTTAGCGATATCATCGTTTAAGGTATATTTCCCTCCTTTTTGATAAGTAACGTATTTCTTGGTTGATTCAACAGTAACGGTTGGTTTTACAAGAAGTGATGGTTTCCTTTTAGCTTTAGCTAAAAATAATCAAATAAATAAAAAATTATTACTACTTATTCTTTGCAAAATAATCAAACCAAGATCTAACACTTCATCATCTTTTTCCTTTTGAATTATCTCTTTCTTTTTACTAAGGGTAACAGCAAATTTTTTATCATCTTCAACAGATTCTTTATCAACTTGGTATCGTTTGTATATAAATTCTCTAGCACTTTCTAAAACTTCTTCTTCCAATTTTGAATCATTACATTGAACTCTTAAATATTCGGAAGTTTTTTCAAAGGAATTAAGCCACTCATTGCGATAATCTAATGCTACATAACGTAAGTACCAAATTATACAAGCGCTAGCCCATAAATGTTCAACTTTCTTAACGTTTTCACTCTTAAAGTGAATTTGAAGTTCTTTTTTAAACTCTTCAATGTTTTCGAATCCAAATAATTCGGCAGTCTTGTCATTAAGAGGAATGCCACCATCTTGAGTCTGATAGGCATGAATGCGACGAACGACACGAATAGTAACCAATCTACGCGTAATGATAACTCGTTTTTTAACTAATAAAAATTTTGAAATTATTCAAAATATATTAATATAAAATCATATGAAAATTAAAAAAAAAAGCAAATTATAAAGAAACAGAATTTTACCTGAAACCATAACAATTTTTTGTTCTTCCTCAAAATCTTTAACATTGAATCTATCAATAATGAATTTTTCACAAATTTCATATAATTTATCTTCAAGTTCAACATTATCGATTTCTGAACTTAACCATTCTTCACTGTTTGCTGAAACTTTTTTCCATTCTTCACGATATTTCCAACATATTATCTTCAAATATGTGATTACTAATGCAGTACTAAGAGCAGACTCGCTTAAATTCTGTAATTCAGTGGTAAGTTTCAAGAAGTCACTCTTTAATTCTTCCTGAGATTTATAATTAAGGAAATGAGCTACATCATCGGAAAATTCGAAGTAACCTCTAGTATTTCTCCAACTGAGGATAATATATATATGGTCAATAGTGAGAGTATCTTTACTAAAGACGAAACTTTCTTTCCAGTTATATAAAGTAGAAACGAATTGGACATCCATTTCTAATTCTCCACCATTAGGTTTTTTCCCAATAGCAAGAGGGAACCATTCTCTTACATGTTCACTAGTAGCATAAAAACCATCATCAGCTTTTTTAACAATTTTGGCAGTTTCGAAAACATAAGTACCAAGAGGTCTATCAGCTACAAATAGATTTTCATCCATAATCTCGAAGGTAATGTTTTCTCCAGGACCATGAATTGAAACATAATGAACTTCTTCCCATTTTGGCTCAATTGATTCAGAAACAGTACGAGATCGAACAATTTCTTGACCAGAAGCATCAAGAAGTTTAATATAAGGATCTGGTTTTGAAGAAGTAAACCATGAATTTGACTTTGGAAGATGTCGGGCACCTTTAATTTTGATTTTGAGAAGCCCAATGACTTGATCAGTTACAATAGCGTCCGAAGGAATATTATCTGGGGTAAGAGCCAAAGTAGATTCGAAAGTTTCATCTTCTTTTATCGCCTCATCATCAACATCGAATCTCTTTTTAACAAAGCTTCTTGCAGCTTCAAGGAGTTCTTCTGCAGTTTGTTTATCTTTTACTTGTTCAGAAATCCATTTTGATGTAGTTTGATATTTATCAACCCATTCCCCTCTGAAATCGACCAATACGTATCTTATAAACCAAATCATTATAGCTGAACTATGTAAATTGACGTCAAGTTTTGAAATTTTTGAATAAGAGGCGAAATGAGTTTCCAAATTTTTCTTTGCTTCTTCAGCTGAAGCGAATCCAAGAGTTTCAGCCAAGTGATTGTCAAGTTCAAAACAACCAGATTCCTTTTGATAGCTCAAGAAACGACGTACGTGACGGATAGTAACGGTACGGCGAGTAATGATAATTCTCTTTGATTGAACTGTTAAATATTATTTTAAATAATAATTAATTTTGGAATTTTTTAAAAGTGAAAATAATTATAAACATACCAATAATACCGAGACTCTTCTTTTGTTCTTCACTTTCCCATTCAGTGACTTTGAAACGTTCGATGACAAATCTGTTAGCCAAAGTATATAATCGTTCTTCAGTTTCAATGTCCGTAACGATTTCACTCAAATAAGTTTCAGCTTTTGTATAGGTTGTCATCCATTCATGTCTATGTTCCCATAATAGAGTTTTAAGGAATGCTATATGAAATATAAATTTAATTTAATATATGAGGAAAAAAATGCAAAAAATTATACATTAATGTGAAGGAAGGATAAAGTTACCTGTAATTAATGCGGTACCCCAAGTATCGATATGGAGAGACTTAACTTTGTCGTCATTTTCTTTTTCAATGTAAGCGGTAAATGATTTTACTAATTCATCCTTGGTATTAAAATTAAATAATTTTGCTAATTTGTCATTTAATTCGAATCCACCATCTGGACGTTGATAAGTAATCAAAATATACAAATAATTGATGGTGATTGTAGTTTTAGAAATAGTAGTTGTAGTATAATCTTGTTCGGAATAGGAATGGAAGTCGGCAATAAAATGAAGTTTTCCTTTATTAGGTCTTAACTCGCATGTACTATCTAATTTTTTTCCTGTAACGGCACCATTGCCTAAAACCTTAATAAAGTCTTTAAGGTCAAGGACGTAAGATCCTAAAGTTACATGCTTAAAGAAAGCATTATAATCATAAATTTGAAGCTTGATTTTATCATTGAGGTCATAAATTGGAATATAAAAAACTTGATTCCATTCGGGATTAATGTTATTGTATACGACACGCGTTTCACCATATACTTCGCCGCTGGATAAACCAATAATTTTTACATATGGATCTGAAGCACCACCACCAAACCAAGAGTCGGCTTTCATGAGATTTTTGGCATTGACAATATGAATTCGTGCAACACCATAAAGTTTTTTAGCTAAATTGATAAAAATAAAATTTATCAATAAAATACCATTTTCTTACCAGAAATACCTCTACTAACTGAGACTCCACCCTTTTTAATGAAATCAATCTTATCAGCAATATGTGCAATAAATTGTTGATCTAATTGTATGACTTCTTCTTTAACACTATATCGTTCTTTAACAAATGATTCAATGATTTTAAAGGCTTCTTGTTCAATTTTTTCTTTCCCTTTAAATTGCACCCATAACCATTTGTAAGCTCTTAAATAAGATTCCTCCCATTCAGTTTTATGATCTACTCCAACGAGACGGTAGTAATACAATACGAGTATAGTAACCCACACTTGGGTTTCATAATTCGTGATTTTAGCATTTTTAGACTGAGAATTAATATGTCGAGTAAGTGCTGTACGAAGTTGTCCTGAACTATTAAATGAAAGTAATTTCGCAAGTTCATCACTGGCTTGGAATGCACCAGTGCTAGTTTGATGTCTAGTCGTACGTGTAATATCTGAGGCCTTGATATGTTCTCGGGTAATAATTTGTTTTTCTAAGAAATAAGTAAGTATATTTTAATTATGTACATATAAAAACTCTCAAACTAATATAATAAGCAAATGTGAATTACTTACCATCAACAACTTTAATTTCAAATCTTTCACGTACAGCTTTTCTTCCACTAGCGATTACAATTTCTTCAATTTCTAAATCACCGCCTAATTCTTTAGTGATATATCGTTCTGAACGCTCATAAATACCACCCCATTCACTTCTATGTTCTTTTAATAAATATCTCAAGAACCATAGTACCTATATTTTTTTTTGATACATAAACTACAAGTGACAAAACTTACCATACTAGTGGACCAGATTGTCTTATTAGTATTATTTACGACTCTCTCATCATGAACATGATTTTTGTATAAATTAAAAAGTTCTTCTGTACCAGAATAACCAAACAAGTTTGCTAACGTAGTAGAAGGAGGGAAGCTACCATTTGGCGCTTGCAATGTAATAAGGATATAAAGTGTTGATTTATCAAAGGGTTTTTCTTTAAGATTAGCAAGGAAATCTGGTGTTGGTTTTGGTAAAGCATTTAAAGTTAAGGGGAAAAATTTTGCTTTGTAATGAAGTTTTCCTTGAATTGAGAGGTTAGCCCATCTAAATATTAAATTAAAAACCCCTCGTTAGTCTTCAATTAATTAGTTAAAAACTAATAACTTAAATGTTCATACTTACTTATCAATACCATTCGGTGTTCCTTCATATACATTAGATGAAACTTCTTTAACAAGTTCCTTAGTAACTTCAAAAGTACAATGACCAAGTGGTTTATCTTTAGTAAAAGCATTAAAGTCCATCACATCCAAAATGAATTTATCACCAATATTTTTTACTGGTAAGTAATGAACTTCATTCCAAACAGGGTCCAAATTATTATCAATGAATTTAGTTTGAGCAATAATATCTTGACCACCCTCGTGAAAAACTCGAACGTAAGGATCAGATTTTCCTTAAAATTTGAAATTTTGTGAATAATTTTCACATGATCACGAATTATTGACTGGTTAAAGATGGTTAAAGATACTTACCACCTGCAAAGAATGAATCAACACTTTTAAGTCCTTTAGCTTCTACTAATTCCAATCTAATAATACCAATTGACCCGTCATCTAAGAAAGGAGAAGTTAATGATATGAATTTTCTGGAACAAGTAATTATATCGCCTAATCATGTGGAAAAAAATACATACTACGACGTTTCTTATGTAAAGCGGCTATTTCCCATTTGGCATAATTAGATTTTGAGAAACTTTTAGTTCCGCTGTCAGAGAGCACAACATGTGATCCTTCTTTTATACCACCACTTTTCTCTTTCACATCGATAACGTATTTAGGATGGCTTTTTAAAGCAATGTATCCTTCTTTAGTCAAAGTCCATCGTTGATTAGCACCATTAGAACCGGGTTTTTGGTGATGAAGGACAATACGGTTACCAACTTTTCCTATAGAATAAAATTTAAATGTATGTTAAATTCACGTGATCTGTAATACAAATAGGAAAATTTACTGGATGTTCAAAAGAAAATCCAGAATTATACTATATTTGGACATGATATTTCGCAAACACGATACGTCATTAAAATTTTTTTTGTAACGACCAAGGATTATATACTTACCACCATCAACTTCTAAAAATAAATTGGTTTGTTTATTAACGAGATAACCATTTTCGTGTCTCCAAAGTTGGTATCCGGCCTCACTTTCTGCTTCACTTTTTTGTGAAGCGACAATGGTTTTTGAACCTTCCTTTACACTTGAAGCACCAAACCCAAAGAAAGTAGAACTACGTTCAACGTCCAATACAAGGGACGTTGAACCTGCCCTAAGGTAAAAATAATCCTCAGGAAAGTTCGTCATTAACGTGTTATTTTACCAGAATCGTATCCCGAAAAAAATGAAAAAAAATTTCGGGGTTTGAAAATGATGTTTCTTTTTACAAAGCTCCTTTTATATAACTCATAAGATACTAATGTAAAACATAACAAAGAAAAGATTTTTTCATCAATTGATAAGAAAAAAAAATTTTTTTTTTTCCCATGCGTAAAGATACATTAAAGTAACAATAATCTACATGTAGAGATGTGAAAATCTTTTGGCTGAGATGTTGGCTAATCTTTCGGGTTGCACAGCAATCAAATGGGGAGGGGTTGGGGTGAAAAGTGTTACGATGCGACGCGTTATTCATGTTCTGACTATATCAGATATTTCGATGGAACACTGTAAAACAAATATAAAAAAATTCATGTGGAGAAGATATTTACTAAAGAAAAAA
>NQWY01024900.1:0-11011 GCA_019425655.1 Rhizophagus prolifer
GGATAAATATAACGTCCTTTTCGAGGAAAAAATCGCATAAACATGATAAAAAATTTTAGATTTACATCTAATGAAAAAACTAATTTAATGAAATATATGTGATGTCAAAATTTATCATCGATCCCGTGACGTAAGTCATTACTCTATTTGGGAAAACTGATCTTGCTCTTCGTCATATTTCCACTGCGTTAATTCGGATCCTATACAAATCATTATATATTAATGTTTTACAACACACGCATATATATACGAGAACATATTGATAATTACCATAAGCCTTGGGTTGCAAGCAATATAATGTATGCAGTGGAACATCCATATTCGGCACTTTTTCTTTTTCAACATCTAGAAAATATGCTAATATAATTCTGAGTACGACACGGTGCGTTACTATTAATATGTTATCGGTCATTCTTTCTAATTCAATAATTAACGGATTTACTCTGTGGATAACATCCAAATAAGATTCACCACCCATTCCTGGATAGCGGTAATAAAGTTTATTTTTTTTACGTGCATTATATTCTTCTGGATATGACTGTTCTATATCTTGATAGGTCATTCCTTCATATCGACCCTATTATTAATAAAAAAGATATAATTAATGTTTTCAATTGCATTCAAACGAAATTGAACAGGGTGAAATTTGATTTATATTTTACCGCATAAATCTCATTAAGAAATCTGATATGCTATAAAAAGTTTTAGTTTAGCCTTAGTAAATAATTCTGACATATTTATTTTAAATGTTCTTAATAATAATTTACCATAACATCAAATTCCTTTGGATCAAGATTTTCTACTGTTTCAATTGTCCTTTTTAACATACTCGTCCAAACCAAGAAATTTCTTTCGGGAGGTTCTGGGGGAGGTGTCGATGATCCAGCTTTTTCACGATGTTTTTCCAGTTGTTTTTGTCTGAAAAGTATTTTTTGTGTGTGAATGAAACGGGAAAGACATGCGCCAAATTTACTACCATTCTTAGATAGCTTAAATTTGACACACGATTTCTTGTGATCAGTATTTGATGTCATAAAAAACTAATCCGTTTCAAAATTTCTTACCGATGAATCGCCACCTATTAATTTAAAATTATAAATTAGAAATTTAACCACGAATAAATATAATATCAATGTTCAATAATTACCTACTCTTCCTTTGGCATTATCTTCACTTTCCCCATGTCTTGTTAACCAAATTTGTCGATCTATTTAAAGTTTATTATTACGGTAAAATCCAAACAAAAAAATTCTTCCATGAATTTAAGACAACTCTTACCAACAAGATTTAAATTCATTAAATAAAATATACATTGACCACTCAAGTAACCTTTAATGTTATGTGCAATAATCTAAAAATTTATATAATACGCGTGATTTATCAAAATCTTTTTTTGTGAACATCAAAATTTTACCCCTACCTTTTTTCCCACATTAATTAATTTACAATACTCAACATCAGCGGTTTCCTCCTCTTCACTAATGGTTTCATAGGCCTTTTCATAATTAGCAACACGTCTACGAAAATCCTCTAATGCTTCTTCAGGGTCAACATTTTTATAATCTGGACCCGAAAGTTTGAGACGCATATTTGCTTCTAAAACCTTTAGAAAACTCAACGTAAATGATAGCTTATAAAAATATATTTCAACAAGTGTATTCGATAACATACTTCCTTATCATCACATATTGATTCAATAAAAAGTACTTTGAAGTTGCTTACGCGCTGGCAGCGCTCCAAAATTTTCTTTCTACAAATAGGCCAATAATCGTTAGCATTATAATTTAATTTAAAAATTTTTCACAATAAATGATTACCTTCTTGCTATTGTAGAATTTGTAGCATCTATTGTAATTAAAATATAATTATTATAAAGGAATAAATCAGATAAATAATGAAATTTCCTAAATTACCATGAATTCCAACTCTGCCACCCATTTTTAGCCAATCAATCAGCTCATCCAAACAATCCATTGCAAGCTGTTCTCTCATATTTTTGGCATGTTCATTATTTGGATCAAAAAATGAGTGTGAATGATTGCTCGGTGCTGATTCATTTTTAATCAATTGAGCTGCGTTACGACGTAAGTTGCCAACATTAAAGACCTATTGGTAAATTAAATCAATATAATTACTAAAAATGCATTCCTATGATTAAGAAATACCTTTGTCTCATATTGTAACCATGTTAAATAACGTGTAAGCTTCTTTACAATATATGATTTGCCTCGTGCAGGCAACCCAACTATGACGCAATTAGTATATTAATATTTAATACAGAATAGTACAGAAACATAATTGATAAGGAATGTTAATAACCCATAGCCACAATCAATTTTGGTCCGGCTCCTCCAATTTGTGATCTATGCTCTATGATATAATAAAATTCTAATTTAAAAAAAAATTCTTTTTTAAAAAAATACTGGGAATGTAATAATACCTTTTGTCATAATGCCTTTGAGGATTAAAAGTGTCAGTTTTAAGCCTGAGTAAAAAAAAGCCTTAAATAAAATATTTAAAAGAGCAAACCTGGTAAGTCCAAAGAATATCTGTGATATTTATAATGTGGACGTTGAAAAGACTCGACAACGTCGGTTTCTTCTTCACTATCATTTGAAAAATAACGATTACGACCAAACACAGACATTTGTCGCGTGATTGTAATTTTATATCGTCGTCTCAAATTAAATAAAGACGTTCAGTTGAGATTTGATTTTTTATATCACGCCATCCACGCGTTCAAACAACTGTGGCACTCAACTTGTGGCTTAATGTAAATGCCCATCTATTTTCAACTTCTAATGCAGATAGTAGTTTGATTTGTTAAGTCACATGATTACATAATGAAACAAAAAAAAAGTATCCCTGCAAACATTGGCTTTATATATTTTTTGGAGTTAAAGATAGCAACAGAAAATAAGAGGTTCTAAAGGTCCAGAAATCTGTTTGAATATAATAAAACTTATTATATTGACATTGAAATAATTGGAATTAACAGCCACTTCCTAAAAAATGTCTACGTCATATCGCCAGCTTAAGGTTCAGGAACTTAAAGATTTATTAGCAAAGAAAGGTCTACCGGTTTCCGGTAAAAAAGAAGAGTTGGTTGCTAGACTTATGGCAGCCGAAGATAAGAAACCTGTAGAAACAATAAACCAGACTTCTAAAAATAATAACAATACTAACCCTGCTCGTAAAAGTAGTATTGAAAATATTATTAATAAAGATCCAGTTGAGCAAAATAATGATTTGTTTGACAAAGAACTTAACCTAATGCCAACAGCAGATATTACAACTGGAATTGATAATGACTTTGATTGGGAAAATCTAACTACGGAGTAAGTAAATTTCAATATCATTACATATTTATTCAATAATTTCTTAAGTTTTTTTTATTTTTCATTAGCATTACAAAAGATGGAGAATTCGATACTCTCATCTCCCCAATTTCACCTTCACTCTCAGTAACTTCAATCAAAGAATTATCTCCTGAAAAAGTAAAGACAGAGATCGACGCAACCAAAGGATTCAGTGATGTTACTAATGTTGAAGCAAAACAATCAGTTGAAACAACAAAGAATCCTTCATCCAATGAGACCAAAACTCTTAAAACAGTATCATCTTCGTCAAATCCTGATAGTATTGTAAAACCATCAGGCTTTACGTGCAAGAAAATCGTTTTTGATAACCTTCCTACGGCATCAACACCCCCCCAAGTTCCCAGTAAAAATCAAACTGATTTGGCTACAGAATTAGAACGACGAAAGAAACGTGCTGAGCGGTTTGGAGTAGTATTATCTGATGCTGATAAAAAATTACAGAGAGCAGCTCGGTTTGGTACGACCGTTTCTAATCCATTGGATGCTCCTCTTACAGGTATTTATGGATCTTTATTTTAGTCATTGTTTCAATAAATATTACTAAACAATATTTATTAAATCTATACTAGCACCGAGAATGCCAAACCGAAAACCAGTGAGTTTATATGAAACCAAGTATTTAATAAAAATTAATTAATATATTAATATTTTTTTTTTAAAAAAAAAAAAATTAGTCTGTTGTCGAAGATGATGAAAAATTAAAAAAACGTGCAGAAAGATTTGGACTTGATAATTCAAATACATCAAATGAGGATGAGAAGAAAAGAAAACGAGCAGAGAGATTTGGTTTGGTAAGTTAATGAAATTTAGTTCGAAAGATTATCATTTTACTTTAATAATTAAATATTCTTTTTTATATAATTTGTTTCTAGAATGCGCAATCAAATTCTGCTTCTATAGACAATCCATCGTCAACAACATCATCAAATTCCGTTTCAGAAATTAACGAAGAGGAAAAAAAGAAAAGAAGAGCCGAACGTTTTTCTAATGATGTGAATATTATTTTCCTATTACTAACTAACTACGCCCTTAACGATCGAAATATTAATATATTAAAATTTTCAGACGAATGGAGAACCAACGAATAAGAAAGTGAAGACTTAATGAAAGATTCGATTAACAGGATTAAATCGGGTAATGTTTAATTGTTTGTTTAATAGGGTATATTAACTTCTTTTTTCGGTTTGACCAGATATAAATTGCAGTGTATTTTATCGTTAGTTTAATCGCAGTTTTTTCACTCCCCTTTATTTTAATGCTATATTTTGCAATTGTCCAATTGTGTTGGCGATATTGGCAAAATATTTTTATCTGGTTTGTCTACATTATAGGGGAATACAAAATTAAATATCGCTTTTAATATACATTTTTTTCTTTGCTGCTTAATAAATTTTTTTATAAATATGAGTTGATAATGGAATGTTATAGAGATGGAGATCATTGCTTATTATACAGAAATCAGACTTTATATAGAGTATAAAGTTTTTCGCATCCGCAACTTTTCTAACTGCTTTCATAAAATCTTCTTGTTGAACAAAATCTCGTTCATCACGAATTGCAAACATACCTTAAAAGAAAAGTTGTCAATTTTAATATTAAAACATAATTCACGAAAGAATTAATAAACAAACCTGCTTCC
Organism: Rhizophagus prolifer; assembly: GCA_019425655.1. NCBI lineage: Eukaryota > Fungi > Glomeromycota > Glomeromycetes > Glomerales > Glomeraceae > Rhizophagus > Rhizophagus prolifer. The sequence goes on from NQWY01024900.1 coordinate 5,020, forward strand.
GTGCAAACATTACGTAAATCAGCACCATTGAATCCATCGGATAGCTTAACAATAGCCTCATAATCTTCAAAATTAGATTTAAAATCATTAATAATAATAAATACTGATTTCGATATTATAAATACATAGGAATATCACTTACCAATCTCACCATGTTTTGTAATAGGAGATGAATGAATTTTCAAGATTTCAAGACGACCTTGTTCATTAGGTAAAGGAATCTCAATTTTTCGATCCAATCGTCCAGGTCGTAACAAAGCTGGATCCAAGGTATCAGGCCGATTTGTAGCCATGATTAATTTAGTTTGTCCCAGATAGTCAAATCCATCCATTTGATTTAGAAGCTAAAAATATATTATTATTCATTACCTCCATTAAAGTTCTTTGAATTTCCCGATCAGCACTTGTACCTTCAGAAAAACGTCTGCCACCAATTGCATCAATTTCATCCATGAATATAATGCATGGTTCGTGATCTTTGGCATATCCAAACATTTCCCTAATTAACCGTGCACTTTCTCCAATATATTTATCAACAATAGCACTAGAAACAACTTTTAAGAAATTTGTTTCAAGTGTACTAGCAACAGCACGGGCAAGGAGAGTTTTGCCAGTACCTGGCGGTCCATATAAGAGTACACCCTTTGGTGGTTTAATACCAACACGAAGAAAAAGTTCCGGATTCATCAGAGGCAACTCTATAACCTATATAATTAACCTAGATTATAAGATGCCTAAAAATGATTTATATAATTTGACTAAGAAATACCTCTCTTAATTCACGGATTTGCTCGCTAAGTCCACCAATACCAGCAAAATTCACTTTGCCCGGATCTTCTAAACTCATATTATATACCAATGGATCGACTTCCCTTGGTAACATTCGCATAATTGTTAAAGTTGTCATATCTAAAGCAACCCTTGTGCCTTGTTTAAGTTTTTCTTTATTTACTTTATTACGGCATCCTACAACATAACGTGGTCCAGATGATGCTTTCACGATAACTATATGTGAAAAAAAATGTTTAATTCAAAATAAAAATTTGCCAAGTGATATAAACAATTTTTTCATACATCGTTCTTCATCCAATTGTTTTAATACTTCGCCTATAATTTGGCCGACACTTTGTAGGGCTTTTATATCTTCTTCCGTTTTTTCATATTGTTTTTCGAGGTCACGAAGACCAAGACGAACTGTTACGTTATAATAAAACTTCTATTTTAGAGACTTTAAAATATAGCTATCTGAACGAAAAAAAACGTGTTCATTCTATCTATTTATTTCTTAAATATGTTCGAATTCGAATCTAAAATTTGAATAGGACGGGTTTGGTAGGGACTACGACTTATAGTTGCATTACTCACACTCTTTAACTTTCGCATCTATCTCGCGGTGCTCTAATAACTTTTTTCGATAATCTTGTAAAGCTTTTTTGCGTCTGTCCGGATCTGAAGAGGAAGCCATTGCTGAACACGGAAATTGTTGGAAAATCAAATAAATCAGAACGTGCAGATGAAACAAAAAAAAAAACTCGAAAATTTAAGTTTTTTGAGATCAAAAACCCTGTTTCACAATGATGTGTTCCGCTGACGCAACTTCTCGAATGATTGGCTATTGCCAACTTAATTTGGACAAGTTTATTCTGTAATGCAAATCAAAATTTAAACTAGTTTGTAAACATTGAATCTTAAGCATAAAAAAACGTTCCTTTTTAATTAAAGAATTGAAATTATCGATAATATCTTTTTAATAAATATATGCCCTTGCCACGGCTTGTCTGCCAACTCTTTCCCTAGTTCCTTCGATTATCAACGTATACGTTATTTTTGTGGCAATCGGAGGGCCAAAGAACACCAAAGTATCACTCACATTTCACCTTCCATCATGGGTAATATAAGTTCTTCCTTGGACGAACATCCAACTTTATACGTGAGGAATTCAAACCGATGTGAGTGGTTTAGTCGCTTATTGCTTTATTACTAAAATAAAATGGATACATGACTGGTTTCCATTTAAAATAAGACAATTGACGTTTTTGCTTACCTTGCGTCAATGACTTTCTAAAGTTCATGTTACAGAAATCGTAGTATCAAATTCCGCCCATGACCCATACATAACATTTCCTATCACACAAAATGGTATTACCGCTGTCCCAAACACCTTAGATCTCTTAGAATTCATTCAAGACCCTAACGTTCAATCAATAAATACAAATAAATTTTTACTTAAGCTGGCAAGGAGAGACCGATGGAAATAAAGCTGATGTTAAAGGTCTCACATTTATTAATGTTGCCAGCGAAAAAGAATTATCAAGGATATTAACAGTCGAGTTCAATGATGATCCTAATGTAAGTTATTTTTCATAATCAACTGGATATTTTTATTATAGCTTGATCGATAGTTTAAATATTAGAATGATCGGCTAAAATAATACTTACTTAAGAATAGAATTAATTGAAGGCAGTAAATTAGTTTATCGATAGAAAACGATAAAGCACAAAATTAAAGAATTTTTGTTATCATAATAGTTATGATAACTCAAATTTCGATTATTTCTAAATTTTTATTTTTCTCTTTTAAAGCTCCACAAACATCCCAATGTCACACTTATAGGAAATTATGAATCCGATGGAACAATAAAATTAGAGAAAGAGTGGACATGGGAATGGTCACCACCACATAATACGGATGAGATTCATCGTGGTTGGAGAAACCATTGTTGCGTAAGTCCTTTTAACTGTTTTAATGAATAAATAAATAGATTGTACTAAATATAATCCCCTTTTAGTTTGCCGAATATGATGCAAAGGACAATAATTTTACTTTATTGGCATCTTTTACATTTTGGGTCGCAGGTATGTATCATTTGGATCAGTTTCAGGGGGAAAGTATACGCTTTATTTTAAACGAATACCTTTTATAGACATACCGAGAAATCTCCATCATCGAGCTTCAAAAAGTTCAGATTCGGTTGATGGTATACCATTTTTTTCAGGAACGTCATCCCTATTTCCATCATCTCAATCTACACCATGGTCTTTTCGTAGCGTCCGCCCTTCAAGTCCTGATAACGTATATCTACCAGTGCCTTCATACACGTCAGGAACGGCATCATCCGTTTCTAGTGGGGGTCGTCGTTCCTCAGATGACTTAATGTATCAACATGAACCTGAAGATGGACCATTGTTTCGTGCAACTTTGACCGCATACGAAAAGAAAACAGGTTCATTAAAACACCATATTAAACGTATTTTAAAGACAGCAGCTGCATCTCATGATATGCTTTTAGAATGTCATAAAACTGAAGAAGTTTTTTTATCTGCCTTAAAATCCGCGGCTATCGCGCACCCCCAAGCATTTCAACCTGTGTTAGATAGTTACCTTGAAGAAGCATCAAAAAAGATTGCAACTTCTAAAGTAAATCTTGCACATCAAATGTCTGGACTTTTAATTGAACCTCTTCGTAAGCTATATGAGAATGATATCAAAGTCGCAGATAGTAAAAAGAAAGATTTTGAGGAAGAATCCCGTGATTATTATCAGTTTCTTTCCAAGTATTTGTCTTTAAAGGTTGACTCTGCAAAAGAAAAGAAGAAATTAGAATCAGATACTAAATATCAAAGCAAGCGTAAAAATTTTGAGTTGAAAAGATTTGATTACTATGCATATATGCAAGATTTACACGGAGGACGAAAAGATCAAGAAATTCTTTATCATTTAACGAACTTTGCTGACAAACAGTTTGCATTCTTTCAACAAACCGCTCATAGTATTCAAAGCTTAAAACCAGGATTAGATAAATTAGCTGTAGATGTTGACGAAGCGACGAAAGAGATTCATTTAATGAGAAAAGAAAGAGAAGAAAGGCGTAGGACACTCGAAACTCGTACTACAACAGTAAATCCATTTCCAAGTGAAAATTTTGGTGACATAGATTCAAATATTGGTAATAGTAGCAATACGAGTGATAATACAAGTGATAATGCAGAGAATCCAGCTGCTAGTCCAGTTGGTTCTCCTAATGCTCCGCAAAATAAGTTTAAAGGAATTCGCGACTTAGAACAACATGATTCAGAATCTGCATCAAATGCAGGTAGAAAGAAGGAAGGATTTTTGTTTGCTACATCACGAGTAACACAGCACGGAACTGTTGATCCACTCTCGAAGATAAGTTGGCATAAGTAAGCAAGATCAACTCAAACTTTTCATTTAAATAAAATTTAGATACTGGTGTGTTTTGGCAGGTGGACAACTTTGTGAATATAGTAATTGGAAAAAACAATTTGCAACGCATAATGAACCGATAAATTTACGTTTTGCTACAGTAAGGGAAGCTAGAGGAACCGAAAGACGATTTTGTTTTGAGGTAGTTACACCCCAATATAGACGTATATATCAGGCAACTTCAGCTGAAGATATGTCTTCTTGGATGACAGTTATCTCTAATGCAATTGAAAGTCTTCTTAATGGAACAAGTAGCTGTCGTAATTTGGATCAAGTCATGACTCAAGATTCAAATGGAGCCGGAGCTAGCCAGTTATTTGCAAAGAAACCGATACAGAGAAGAGGAACATTGCCTAGCTTGTCAGATAGAAGAAAAGTTGATATGAAAAAGAATCAAATATCATCTGTATCTGAAGAAGCATCAAAAAACAATAAATTAGAGGTCTGTGAAAACGAAAGACCTGTTAAAATTCTTGAAAGCATTAAAGGTGCAGATGTATCTAATTTAAGTTGTGCAGACTGTGGAGCTCGTAAGACAGAATGGTGTTCTATTAATTTGGGGATTATATTATGTATAGGTAGATATGATTTTTTTTTTTTTAATCATAGCGCTATTTGTTAAACACACTAATACGAAATAATTATATTTATAGAGTGCTCAGGAATCCATCGTAGCTTGGGAACACATATATCTAAAGTAAGGTCGCTTACTTTAGATACGATTTCATATACGCCTGATCTTGTTAATTTGATTAAATCTATTGGCAATGCTCGATCTAATGCAATTTGGGAAGCAACACTTGAGCAGCGACAAAAGGATCAGAAAAATGGTGTACTGTCAATGCCACCTCCAAAAATTGAAGAACCTCCCCCCGTACCACCAAAAAACGATGATGTGACCACACCTATAACAGATTCTGATTGGGAAGATCTTATTAATATGATTTCACCATCAAATCGTGGTTCGTCATTGTCACCATCACCATCACCGTCACCCACTCCTTCGTTGACATCTTTACCCGCACCACCAATTAAAAAGCATAAAGGGATGACGAAGCCAAATAGTACCGACTCTCGTGATACCAAACAAAAATTTATTACTGCCAAATACGTTGATAGGGCCTTTGTTGACTTCTCACTTGTTGACGACGATAAAAGTGCTACAGATATTCTTTTTGATGCAGTGAAATCTAATGATTTGCCCTTAGCGATGCAAGCTATCGCACTGAAGGCAGATGTGAATGCAGCTCGCAGATTTGAAGTAGCTGATGATCATGGATTGAAAACTCCATTATTATTAGCATTACTCCATATTGATCCTGCAAAGATAACTAATGATGGAGGGAAGATATTATTCCCAATGGCAGAATTATTATTACAAAACGGAGCATATGTAGAAAATGTTTTATTTGATAACTTAGAAGATATGCTTGGTGTAACGTCAACGCCTTCAATTCGAAATTCACCAAAAAGTGTTGGAGCTTGGGCAGCTGAAATTGTTAGTGATATGAAAAAATCAGGGAAAACTGTGTTTGATGTAGTTCAAACTAGCGGAAATAATGCAGCTATAAGATATCTTACACCAAAAGTTCTTGCAAGAGGAACTCCACCTAATGGAGCTTCATCTTCTGTAACTACAACAAGTACAGGTGGTTTAGTTGGTGGTGCTCTTGTAGAAAAGAAGCCTTCATCCAACTTAGGTCGGTCTTTATCAATAACAGTTAAAAATGTTATTTCATGACTGGTTCATGATAATACATATCTGAT
>NQWY01024901.1:0-11114 GCA_019425655.1 Rhizophagus prolifer
CGGTTTGATAAACACCTTAGAGGATTTAATACAAACTTGATGTATATTATCTAATATATAGTTTTGTGATTGAAGTGATTGAAGTACAAGTCCTCAAATATGAAAGATACTTCGAATTCTTTAGAGATTTTCAAAAAATCTGGCTAGCGAATATGATCTTTAACGTATTTCCATAATAAATCTGAATAGTTATTCAATATGAGGTAACCATTCTCAATTTGCTGGCTTGATCAATATTAAGCGTTTTACTCATTAGAGCAATGCAACAAAAGCTGACATGTTATAAATATACTTTTTCGGAAAGATAATTTCCATTTCTATTATATGAACGTATAATATAACTTTATTTTATTTTATTTAATGACAAAAAAAAAAATTTTTTTTAAATTAAATTAAGCACATTTCATTTTTAAATAAGTTTATTACGTTCCTTACGAAAGAGGGTTTTTGTAGTTGCGTAAAAGTATTATAACTTATTTTATTTACGATGTATTTAGCATTTGGACGAGTGCATAATTTATTTATCACGTTAAAAATCAAATAAAATTTCTTTTTTGACGGAAGAAAAAAAAATATAAAAAATAATATTTGTGCCCGATAAACATGAAATAAAAAAAATATATTGATTATTCACAATGCTTTAGACTATAATAATAAGGTATGATAATTTTAAAACCATTGGATCAATTAGATCACGAAATATGATTATCTCGCCGACTACTCATTTAATTAATATAGTTTTTTTTTTAGAAAAAAATATATAATCTTTAAACGTTTGTAAGCCAGGAATGCATGAATAAATTGGATACTTTGGAATTTGGACACTGAAAAATGAAAATGCTATATTTGGATTTAATCAATTATTATCCGTTTTCATACCAATGATATCAAATTTCAAAAATTAATAATAAACGTAAATACACAATTAATTTATTATAATGTATATCAATAACGTTAAATATATAAATTACTACTACTAAATTGGATTGGATCAAATAATTTCAGTTGGCAAAATTTATCCATTCTAAATTTTCATTCGTTAAAATCAATGCATCTGTTACCTTCTGAATTTCGTAATCGGACTAATATCTCCAGCCCCCATACGTGCCATACGACGATCTAAATTAGAAAATTAATTTTTTTGTTTTAACCATAATAGGTAAATGCATGGATGATGATCTAACAACGGATTAGTCTTAAATTTACCATATATGTAACATCACACAGTGTAACATTTGCAAATTTTCATTCTTTAAGAAATGTACATTATCATATTCTATTTGGAAAAATGGAATCACTTAGAATATTCTATTTCAAAGATCTTTTTGTTATATTCCCTTTTAAGGCAATAAATAAGATTATCACTTCTAGAATCCTTTGTTTAAAAATTAATTCTAAAAAGAATATTCGTTAAGAAATAATACAATGTAAAACGGAAAAAGAATAATGTTTCGTTCTAAGAAGGAAAATAAAAAAAAAAAATATAATTTTTTTATAAATAACCTTTTTAACGAAGATAATGGAACGTATTTTTCTTTTTTAAAAAAAAAGAAAAGGAAGGAACCTTTTTTTTAAAGTGAAAAAAAGACGAAAATATACAATAATGTCACATATATCAAGAAAAATAACATTTTTTTATAATAAAAGTAAAAAACGTCAAACCGAAGATCATGATCAAATATCGGACAGAGAACCCAAGAATCCTCGTCTCGAAAGTAATGATAATAATAATAATGAAATGATAATAGATGATGATAAAAATAATCTTAAAACTATTTCTTTAACAAACGTTCAAGATAATGAAGTTTCAAGTGAATTAAAAAAAATGAGTTTAAGTAATAATAACGAAATTTGTAATGATGATAAAACAAAATCAAAATTAATTAATGATATTTTAAAATCAAAACCAAAATCAGAATTAAATAATAGTTTGATGATTACAATGACAAAAGGAGTTTGTTGTATTGCACAAAATATTGAAGATTTTACACCATTTATTAAACATTTCCTTGATTTAGGAAAAGAAATTATATCATTATATGAAAAAGCAGAACATAATAAAGAAGTATGTAGTTTTCTTTTACAAAGAAGTAATTGTGCTATGGCAACCGTAAGAGATTTATATATAAGAAAAACTGAAAATGAAAAATTTTTTTTAAAAAAAGAAAATTTAAATTTATTTAAAGACTTTATTAAATGTATAAAAAGGATAAAAAATTTTATAGAAGAAATAAGTCACTTGGGTAAATATCGTAAATTTTTACACGCTAATAATATTGAAGAAACTTTTTCTAAACTTATAACTGAATTTGATGGTTACATGAATAGTTTAAATTTTTCTTTTACTATACAAGCTATTGATGAGTTTAAAATAATTAAAAATGAGACAAGGGAAATAAAAGAATTATTATTAAATGCTTATAATGTACCCGATGATAAACAATCTCAACAAAATTTTTTAAGAAATATGGATTCTTTGGCTGAAAGAAATAAAGAATTTCAAAAACAAAGTAAACTTAATAAAGTTTTGGATTCTTCGGATTTTAAATTATTAGAGGAAAATGAACCTTTACTTGATGGTATTGATTATCAAAAGACTAAAATTTGTCCTTCAAAAAGGATTGAAAGACGTTTAATATCTTCAAATGATAATAATCAAGAATTTTGTTTTAAAGAATTTTCAAATAATACTACTAATTCTCCTGATGAATCTCAAATTGAAATTAGAAGACAAGTTAATATTCTTAAAGAATTAAAAGTTTCTGATCATATCATAAGATTTTTTGGTGTTGCTCAAGAAAGTTCTAAATATTATTTGGTAACCGAATGGATGGAATATGGTAATTTACATGAATATTATACACGATTTAAGGATAAGATGAATTGGGAAACAAAAATTGGTTTTGCTTTGGATATTTGTTGTGGTATCTCTTATCTTAATGACTGTCAGGTAAGAATATATAAAGTTTTTTTTTCTCCAAGATTCCAAGATTGAACTTCGAAATCCTAAATTTTCTTATTTAATTTTCTACTTTTTTCTTTTAGATCCTTCATCATGACATACAATCGGCAAATATTCTAGTAGATAAAAATGATAAAGTAAAAATAACGAATTTCGGTTTAAGTAAGAAATTTTATGATCTTACTAGAAATATCTCTCCTAATATTGAAAATGTAAGATACATGGCTCCTGAAAAATTATTAACTGAAGATAACGACACAAAAAAAGAAAAAGTTCCTTATGATTCCAAGTGTGAAATATACAGGTATGAATCATATATCATGTTTTTATATATAATAATAAAATACATGTAGTGTTGGAGCTTTATTGTGGGAGATCGCTGAATTGAAAAAACCTCATTCTGATCTTAATAAATCTGAAATCCTTGTTGGTATTAGAAAACGTGTTAATGAAAGATATTGTTTACCATTTTCAGATGGTATCCCTGGTGAATGGAAAGATTTAGTTAAAAGTGGTAAGTTAAAAAAAACATGACTTTTCTGAATGAACATAATCTATGCAATGTTACATGAACCTGCTTGTCGTCCTAAAATATCAAAAATTTGTCATAAGCTTCATAAATTAAGATGTTCCAAATTCTCTACATTAGATGATTGTACTGAAGATTATGATGAAAATTTATCCGCATCAATTGATGATAATCAAAATACCATGACTTCATTTTTCACTATAACAATTCTTACAGTTGATGATGCGATTCGTGCACATAAATCAAAAAATGGAAATAAACAATTAGCTTGGCAAAGTTTTAAATATCATTCTGTAACTGATATTTTCGCAAAATATATGGTGGGTTATTATTATTATCATGAAGATGTTCCTGAATTAAAAGGAACTAGTAAAGATGAAAGAGTTAGAATAGCTGTAGAAATATTTAAAGAAACTGCTGATAAAGGAAATCCTTCTGCTCAATTAAGATATGGAATATGTTTATGGCAAGGTGAAGGTATTACTGCTAATTCTTTTGAAGCTCTTAAATATTTAAAAATGTCTGCTAATCAAGGAAATTCGGCGGCAATGTATGTTATTGGAAAAGCTTATTTAAATGGTGGTAATGGTATTGAACAAGATAGGGAGAAGGGTACTGAATATTTAAAAATGGCTGCTTCAAAAAATCATCTTAAAGCTAAAGAGATGTGCGTTAAAAATAATATCGTTTTTTAAATATTTTATTTATAAAATATATTTAGAACAATTTTAATATTTAAATATTTTTCAAATAAATTATATATTATTATTGGCTATTGATTTATATATCATTTATCTTGTTACGTAAAACTATTACGTCTAAAAAAATAAAATCTTGTAAAAATACAACTTTAAACCACTAAAATTTATCTTTAACAAATCAATTACGAAATTTTTTTTTTATAAATGTCAGCTGCAAAATTAATCGGTTAATTTTAGCTTATTCCAATCATCAACGGTAAGTTTTTGAAGACTTGTTGAATAGTCAAGTCTTTTACTGGTAAGCGAATTTTGCGATTTTTTCAGAGGTATTGGATTTATAGCTAATTCTGCTAGTCGTGCTTTCCATTTGTCTTCTCGTTCCCGACTAAATGCACTTCCGTCGAACTCCCTAATTAAAACCTTTAACTCATCATACAATTTCCCAGTCTTTGGACGTTTGGTAGGAACAGGATCCCAACAACGTTTCATTAATGCAACATATGGTTCAGGTGTATATTCTGGAATTTGTGGACGTTGACCAGAACAAATAGCCAAAGCCAAATGCTCATCATATTCCCTATTGACAAAGGGTGGTTCGCCGCTAATCACTTCTGACATTAACATCCCAAATCCATAAATATCTGCTGCTTTAGTGTACTCACCACCACGTAAAACTTCTGGTGCAACAAATGGTAAAACACCATATGGTGTTTTATCTGTGGGACTTTGATCCATAGGACGACACAGACCAAAATCTGATATTGTTGACCTAATTATGTTATTAGGCTTTATTTTGTTCAAGATGTTGCCACTGTGAAAATCCTTGTGGAGATAAGATTGACCATGAACTGCAGACAATCCAGTACTAATATCTGAGAGCATATCAAGAACAGCTTTCCAAGTTAGGTTACCGTAACGTTTTTTAATCACTTCTCTCAGATTTCCACAATTTTTGAATTCAGTAACGATGGCATATTCTTCACCATTCGGATCACAAGTCACTCCATAAATTCTAATAGTTTCATCACCATCAGTCTGAGGAAGCAAGTTTCTACAAATCTCAACCTGAAATATAATTAGATTATGTTATAAAAATATTTTTATTTTTTTTCTAGAAACTTCTATATTAAGAAAATATAATGCTATTCACCTCATTCAAAAACTCTTGGCTGATATTAGTCGTATTTCGAAACTTTTTTATCGCCACTTCTTTATTATTTTCTCGTCGCCATTCAGATTGGTCAACGTTCCAAGCTTGTTCACCTTCTACGATTGGACCATCCTTCCAAATTGCTTTATAAACGCTCCCAAATCCACCATGAGCAATAAATTCAATATTTTCGAAATTAGAATATTCGATCCATTCAATCAGTTGATTTGGTTCAAGTGCATTGAGTTGCGATTCTTGAATCAGTATGTCAAGGTTCGAATCGCCACTTGTCCAATGTGTAAAGTTATCACGGAAATGTTCTGAGTTGCACGGTTGACAATAATCATAATCACAATCTCCGTCACATTCTTGGCAGTTCTTCTTGATTGGAATTATGAATTCAGTAACAATGGCATATTCTCTGCTATCCGGATCACAAGTCACTCCATAAATTCTAGTAGTTTCAATACCATCAGTCTCAAGAAACAATTTTATACGAATATCAATTAGATTATGTTATGAAAATATTTTTATTTTTTTTCTAGAAACTTCTATATTAAGAAAAAAATTAATGTTATTCACCTCATTCAAAAGCTCTTGGCTGACATGAGCCGCATTTCGAAATTTTTTTATTATCACCACTTCTTTATTATTTTCTCGTTGCCATTCAGATTGGTCAACGTTCCAAGTTTGTTCATCTTCTACGATTGGACCATCCTTCCAAATTGCTTTATATTTACTCTCAAATTCACCATGAGCAATAAGTTCAATATTTTCGAAATTTGAATATTCAATCCATTCAATCAGTTGATTTGGTTCAAGTGCATTGAGTTGCGATTCTCGAATCAGTATGTCAAGGTTCGAGTCGCCACTTGTCCAATGTGTAAAGTTATCACGGAAATGTACTGAGTTGCACGGTTGACAATAATCATAAGCACCTTCTCCATCACATTCTTGGCAGTTCTTCTTGATTGGAATTATGAATTCAGTAACAATGACATATTCTCCGCTATTTGAATCTCTAGTCACTCCATAAGTTCTAGTAGTTTCAATACCATCAGTCTCAAGAAGCAATTTTATACGAATATCAACCTGAAACATAATTAGATTATGTTATGAAAATATTTTCATTTTTTTTCTAGAAACTTCTATATTGAAAAAAATTAATTTTATTCACCTCATTCAAAAGCTCTTGGCTGACATAAGCCGCATTTCGAATTGTTTTTATCACCACTTCTTTATTATTTTCTCGTCGCCATTCAGATTGGTCAACGTTCCAAGCTTGTTCATCTTCTACGATTGGACCATCCTTCCAAATTGCTTTATATTCTCTCTCATCAAACTCACCATAAGCAATAAGTTCAATATTTTCGAAATTTGAATATTCAATCCATTCAATCAGTTGATTTGGTTTAAGTGCGTTGAGTTGCGATTCTTGAATCGGTATGTCAAGGTTCCAATCGCCACTTGTCCAATGTTTAAAGTTATTACGGAAATGTACTGAGTTGCACGGTTTACAATAATTATAAGTACCTTCTCCATCACATTCTTGGCAATTCATCTTGATTAGAATTAAAAGTGCAGTTAAATTCTATTTTGAGATGGAAGTTTGTTAAATTTATGATCTAGTGCATAAATTTAATTATAATTAATGTAATAATTTACAATGAAAAAGTTAACTGAAGTTGTATACCTACAATTTGTTTTTAGAAAAAGAGAAAAATCTAAAATAGCAATTTATGTAAAATAAAAAAATTATTATTACACAGTAAATTCTATGTAGAATTGTTCATCTTACACAAAAGTCACATTACGCAACATACGTGTGATTTCAGTGATACTGATTAACGCAAAAAAGATTTTATTAGAATAAAAATTATCGTGACTGATATGAAAGAGGAAATTCTCAAACGACAACGTACCAATTAAACGACGACCGGACAAATGAGGATAAGGTGGTGGTTCAGTCAGCAAGTCTATTTCAAAATCGGGTAAAAGACTGTCAAAAAAGAGAAAGAATCCAACACTCAACAACCCAAGAAGGCTAAATCGAATGCACAAAATCCCCTAAAAAATCAATTAATCAACCAAAAAAATCAAAAATCGACGGTCGCCAATCCGGTTAAAATTACTGGTCAAGTGATCCCGGAAGAAAAGATCATCATCTATGACGCACCTGCGACCTGCTTTTCTCATTTGACGGACCATCTCGACATCATCGAAAACCCAGCGCAAATACCAGACCGTTAAGGCCAAAATCGCGTAGCTTTATCGTCGCCTGCTTCGACCAGGGTCTTTGGGCATATTCGCTTGGCGACGCAACGGTACGCTGATTTCCTAGTAGATAGCTGGACACTCGCCCAAAGAAAACCCGCGAAAAAATTCAGCCTGGTGGTTCACAACATAAATGCCGCTTTTGGAAGCCAATGAATCCCTGGCTCAATTTAAAGTCAAGGCATTCAAAACTATCAAAAAGGCCAAGGGTGAACTGAACGTTTATTACTTAGTTTATCTATCTATATAGAAAACAAGTGCTGTATAAGTGTACAGTTAGTAATATACTACGGTAATTAGAAAACATGTCATGTACAGAAGCCCTTGTGTACTGTACATGACATGTTTTCTAATTACCGTGGTAGATTATATAGAAAAGATGTTATGTATAGGCACCATACATACATACATAGGTATAATTGTTTTCGTCACCCCTGATCTTGTCTAGTTATTTTTTTACGACGAAACAGATTATTTTTCAATTATAAATTATAAAGGGAAATTGATTTCTTTTATTTTCTGATAATTAACTTCTTTTTTTAGTTCAAAAAAATTATTTTTTAATAAAAAATAAAAATATAATGATTTCTTGATAGCTTGATAAATTTTTCCTTCTTTGAAAAAAGATATTTTCATAATTTTTATAAAACTTTGTTGGTTAGTTAGTTAATTGCTTATTTTTACAGAAGGAAATTGATACTTTTTTAATTTAATTCAGTTTATTAAGGTTTATTACATCATTTTTTTTATTTCAATATCTACAAGTACTGCGGCATAGACCTTTAAGTGCGAATTTAGCTTGATTATCATTCAAATTTATTCATTCATTCATTTTTTTTTTAAAAAAAAAACCTCTTGCTTATTTTCTTTTTAAACAAGTTATTTTATATGGCGGAACTTACATTCAATTTAAGGTATTTTTTTGTTGTAAACTAAAATCAAGTGTACATCATGTATGTTAATTATTATTTTTTTTTTTAAACGAATAGGTCACACTTCCAAGATTGGGGATCAATGTCAAATTCGTCCAAGGTGATGATCCGGAAGAATTTGCTGGATTAATTGATGATAAAACGAAAGCTATATATCTTGAATCGATGGGAAATCCGAAATTTAATATTCCTGATTTTGAAGCAATTTGTAAGATTGCACATGATGCGGGAATACCGGTTATCGTTGATAATACCTTTGGCGCTGGTAAGTAAAAGATTCGAATGTACTTCTACTTAGATAATTGATCTCTAATTAATTAATTAATTTATATAGGTGGTTATCTTATTAAACCAATTGAACATGGTGCAGATATTGTTGTTCACAGTAGGTGGTTTATGGTCAAGTCATCTAACGTCATTTTGGGATAATCATTTAGTAATATTTATGTTAATTCATTAGGTGCAACGAAATGGATTGGAGGTCATGGAACAACAATAGGTGGTGTAGTAATTGATGGTGGTAAATTTCCATGGAATAATGGAAGATTCCCAACTTTTACTGATCCAAGTCCTGATTACCATGGGTTAATTTATTGGGATAAATTTGGTTATAATTCATTTACTATGAAAGCACGTTCAGAAATTATGCGTAATATAGGTCCATGTCAAAATCCTTTTGGTTCATTTTTATTAATACAAGGTCTTGAAACTTTATCATTAAGAGTTCATAGACAAGCTGAAAATGCTTTAGAATTAGCAAGATGGTTAGAATCTAGAGATGATGTACTATGGGTTTCATATCCAGGTCTTGAATCACATCCTTATCATGAAAATGCTAAAAAATATATGCGGAATGGATTTGGATGTATTTTGGCTTTTGGCGTTAAAGGTGATGAAAAAGTTGGTGACGCATTCATTGACGCTTTACAACTTGCAAGGTAAAATTAAACCAAATAAATTGAGGCAAATGTGGGTGACGCAAAAACTCTCGTGATACATCCTGCTTCAACAACGCATCAACAATTAACGGATGAAGAACAATTATATGCAGGGGTAAATAAAGAGATGATACGTGTCTCCGTTGGCTATGAACATATTGATGATATTAAAGAAGATTTTGCAATTGCGTTTGAAAAAATTAAAGAAATAGAATAAATATTCATGTAATTTTATTTTCACGTATAAACAATAATAAATTATTATTTTATATCTAGAATAAAAGAACATTATATCATATTTGTTATAATTTTTTATGGAGAATGAGAGTTAAAAGTATGAATTCATTATTTTATAATAGAATTAAACAATTTTCATAAATAAGGATCATTGATACACGTTTATGCAAAATGATTTGCAAGTGATACTACTACTCGCAATGTAGTCGTACCCTTAAAGGTCGAGCACGCAAATATTTTTTTTTTACATAGTACCTAGAAAACAACCGACGTCTTGTGAACGTAACACGGGGCTAAATTACTTTGTTCAGGAAACATATAAATAATTTACATCTTAGAATTTAGTAAAATTGTTTAGAGTAGTTTTTACGATAACTACGTAAAGCAAGTATACGGAAAAAAAAAAATATTATAAATCACAAAAGAGCGGCAAATGCCAAGTGACATTTCTTTAAATAAATTCCTTTTCTTTTTATTTAGGTTAGTTTGAAGTTAAGTCGATCTATTCTAAACTTCTATATTTTACATTTTTCAGTGTTCATTAGAATGAAAATTCTGATCACCAACCATAATTTACATCCAAATTTGTCGTACAAATTTATTATCTTACTGTTATAGGAAAAAAAACAATCTATTTTCCGTTTGTATTCAAATAACTTCCTTTCGTTCCCTTTCTCCTTTATTTTTATTTCCATCGTTTTATTCTATGCTGAATGTTTAATAAATAATTTACGCCAATTTTTAATACTTTGTTATTTTTACCTATTTAGTTGAGATGCATACGTCTACAATAATTACATTATCGTTATTCGTTCGTCCTTCGATTAACGATGTACTAAATTTAAACCTAACTTTCCGTAGTACCATAGTAAATTCTTAAAACTCTATGGAAAATCTAGAAATACTTTCCGTATCACCAACAGAAAGTTTTTTTTTTCTAACTCCTAATGTATAAATCAGATATAAATACAGTATGTTTAAATTCATTATCATTATCGATACTTGCTTATAATATATATTAATTAACATAATCAAATGGAACTTGTAAATACAAATGATGAAAATTCTTTTGATCCAACGCCAAGATTAAAATCTAGTCCTATACCGATTAAATTTATTTCTTTTAATAGTAATGATAAAAATTGTATTTATTGTGGAGAAGAATATATCAAGGCACTTCTTTGCTTCAGTCAAAAATATTGCAAAAAATGTTTAGCGAGTTATATTAATGATATATCCGATAATAATAAATACTTGGACGTATATATGGATTTAGAATGTAGTGAACATGAAATATGTAAAACAAAAGTATCACAAAATATTCAAGAATGTTGTAGAAATTGCTTGAGAATTTTATTTTTTAAACAAATATATAGTGACTATGGTAGGAT
>NQWY01024902.1:0-11808 GCA_019425655.1 Rhizophagus prolifer
CCGAGTATCATAATTTCAGCCACCGGTGACAATCACCACCGGTGAGCTTTAGCAATTCCCAAAAATTATTATCGAACATGCAATCCTTTGATTTATTGAGAGAATTAAATGCCAAGCTCTTAGTTGAGATTGACGAACTTAGGAAGAAGTTTGCTGAGATCGAGGGCGAGAATGCTGAGATTCCCAAACTTAGAAAGAAGGTTGCTGAGGATGAAGTTGAGAAAATGAAGCTGAGACAAGAGCTTAAGGCCAAAACTGATGAGCTGGAGAAAACTATATCGCATTATACAATCGAGATTGGTAAACTTAATGCTAGAATCGTGGAGCTAGAGAGTTACATCTAAATTCGAGTCCGAAAATACTGAGTTTAAAAATAGAATTACGTAAGTGGAGCAGAGGCAGATGCTAAGTGATAATGTTATTGAGGTAACCGATTCTCATCTAACTTCAATTCACTTGCAGATCAGTTACCATGGTAGCGCATCATGAAATGGATACTCCATTACCCGAAGAACCGATGCCAGAGGTGATTGCAAAGCAATCGGTATCAGCAGTTAATATACTTGTTATGGACCAATGTGATCAGACGTCCTTGGAACTACTGCATGAATCGGCTTATCAGGAGGTGCCCTCGATTTTCCAGAATATTCCTTCTGTGAAAACCGCACTATAATTATACCGAACTAAATCCTTTGGAACAGAGAGTTCGTTATATCCAGAGGCTGTAGCATCAATAAATTAAAAGTTTTTAAAAAACAAAATAATAAATTTTAATAAAAAAAATATAGCGATTATTTATGATTATTAAATATTAGTAAATCACAAACGATTAAATTCAGGCACAGACGCAATATAATCTAACATATCAAAATATCGCCAAATTTTTTTTAATCAATCAAAGATTTGTTTCAAAAAGGAAAGCCGGCCCTAATACTATGAGTCTAGTTAAAGTTCTTTAAATTTATGTTATTATTGTTTGTACGTGAAAATAATAAAAGCTAAGAATGTTATTCGATTTCTTTAATTTTTTTCAACCGCAATTGCAAAGCTTTTTTTTATGCTCATAGTCAACAGTTCCAAGTATCATCTCTTTATTACTCCTGCAGATACCGTATATCACTGACTAAAATACCCTTTTAGGCATACCGCATATTATTATAAAAAACCCGTCTCAATATGTTGTATGGTTCTATTTAATTCCTAAAAATTATCATATTCAACGACTATCATATTATGAATCAAATTTAAATTTTCTTATATTAAATTCTTCTAGTACTGACGAGATGGAAGTTATAAATCTAATTTTAAATCGGATAAATTGGTTTAGACCCGGGGTATTTTGGTCAGTAGTCAGTGCTATGCGGTAATTGTTGAAATAGATGTATCGCCAGGGTTGCAAAATGGTAAATTACTAAGTAAATTACCAAAATTTTACGGGTAAATTACATACAAATTTTACACTATTGGTAAGTTACCAAATATTGAAGTTTATTGAACATTCCATTTTCGTTATATTCATTCATATCAAATAAAGAAAAAAATTCTATTATCATCTTGATCATTAATTTGGTAAGGGGATTAGGGTTAGTAATTCGTCACATAGTGTCCCGCCCTAACGTTTCCTCAATTCTATAATTATTCTGAGGACAGGTTTTTTTTTACAACTCAATATTATATGTAACCCGGCAAATTGGATCCGGCTACCATTTTTTGGTGGCGACGCTAGAGTGGTTGGTAATCTTACCATCGGTGATGGTAATCTTACCGGTTACCGTAAGTTACCGACAAATTTTATCATTCACGGTAATTTTGCAACCATTGTACATTTGTTAATAACTAAAAAAAATAATATTAATTAATGTTTTCATATGAATAAAAAAAAAAAATTAAATTGGATGAATGTGGCTCCAAAATTTGCATTACCTTTAACTCCAAAAGCCAAAAGTTAAATCATTTCGCTGATAAGCATGTGATTCATGTCTTGGATATCTCGATTCTAACCATCTTGTTAATTTCAAAGCATTTTCAGTTTGTCTATGAGCAGGATCTTGTATTAAAAAAAAAATTATACAAAGGATTTTTTTTGACATGGTTCATTATTCATAATTCCTGAACGGGCTTTCATAATATACCCAAATCTATTGTTTATTCAAATAAATTAACCCAAGTACTTGGATCATTAAAAATCGGGAAGATTATATATTTCAAAAGGACGCTTGATTGTGATTTAATCATAAACTTACTGACTGTGAACAATAATAAATTCAACTATAAATTAGTGTAAATCAAGAGATCAATAATATAAATAAAGTAAAAAAGCCCGAGTCTTTTGCTTGCCAGCATTAAAGGTATTATCAACGATAACTGATATTCCCGCATCGTGTGCAACCTTACAAATTGCTTAAATTCTGATTTCACCTCGGACGAACTTGACGATTGACCCCAATATTGGAAATTCGTTTAAAAAACATAAATAAATAAAATAATTCACTCATGATGTTCATTTTAATAGATTTAATGAAACAAATTTATAAATCCATCATAAATAACTTATTGGTAAAGTACGTTTATTATTATTAAAATGTGATTTTTTTATCTCAATAGATAAAATATTTCAAATGAAGTGTTTATATTACATTAGAATATAAATAGCAAGTACAAGATATCGGTTATAATAATCCATCTGATTAAATATAATGATCAGAGAATAAAACGTGCGAAATTTTTATTTATTTTGTTAATGTCATTCATTTTTACTATCATCACATCGTTCCGCATTGCTGATTTATAATTAAATATTCAATATATATATTTTTTTACGAAATTATCAATTTTCTTACGATTATTCGTCACTGTTTGATTTATAAATTTATTACTTGAATTATTCGTTTGATGGTTTCAGTTATAAATTTTAAGATTATCAAAAAAATAATAATTTCAGAAAAAGTAATGCTTGATAGATTGTTCTTTAGATTATTTTTCGTACATTTGCCAATATCTATAATATACTAATTATATGTGATTAAATTAATTTGTAGAAAAAGTATAGTCGGAAAAATAATGTAAAATATTTCATTGAATCTATCTTACGAAGCATATGGTACTTCAATTTTTTTTATAGCCGTATCATCCTGCTAAAATAAAACGATATCCATTAATCTATTTCTTTTATAAATCGCGCAAAATTTAATAAAATGTTCAGAACTATAAATCACAACAAGCTTTAGACGTACCCATTTTTTAAACAGATCAAATAAACAAGTTTTCTTAAATCAGTTAAAGATACTAAAGGACAATATAATAATTTTATCTTTTATTTGTAAATAAATATAGCAATACATGATTCATACAAAATTGTTCTTTTTTGTGATAATCTATATACATATATAAAATGTGTTTGTTTGTTAAATAATGTTGAATCTATTGCTCCTCTATATAATGTTCTTTTCGTCAACGTTAATTATTATAATTCTACTTCCAAAATAATGTTGCATTGAATCCAGATATATCAACAAGTCGAACTGTCAGATTTTTGATGATTCCTAGTGCGTCACTAAACATTAGCTCTACTACAACTTCTCACTTCTATAATTTCTATATTGAACCTACAAGACATTAACTTAAGAGTGTGACCCATTGAAGAATTAATCTCTTGTACAATATTGATGAAGCCTACTTTGTCGTAGTACACATATGAAGCTTATCATTCGACCCTTTTTTTGATCCATCGGTTATTCATGCAAGGTTATTCATGCAAAAAGTCATAACTGTCATCTATAAATTTCTAACTCAGATAGCGCATTCAACATCTTGTACAGGACTATGAATTTCAGAGCCAACGTAAGAATTGATTCGATGTCTCTTGTATTCACTTGGACTATCATAAAACTCTCTTCCTCTTTTCCTTGTATTAGGGAGATCATCAGAACCTAGCTGATCATTTGTATCTCCATTTATAAATTTTAAAATTGTTGGTTGCGACTATAAAATTATGTATACTATTAATAAAAATCATACACTCTAAATTTTAGATAAAATAATTCTTACCTGTTGGGTTACAGCCATATTGAATGCATTTTCACTAACACGTCGGCCAACACGTAAACATTCCAAAATCCATTCAGGTTTGACTACCCGACAGTTTGTGCTGCGCCGCAACTCATCAACCTTATACCAAGGTACAGGCTTACATGTTATTACGTGAGTAGTTGTTTTTTTCAGTTTGTCGCTGTTGAAATGCAAACCCTACCAAACATCACCTCCATTTTGCGTTACAAGTATTCTTAGATTTTCTCGGATATGTATTGGTCGATCTAAAATAAAAGAGATTTTTACATTAATAATTCGCGTAATAATTCATAAATTATAGCAATATTATTGCAATTACCTTTAAAAAAAATAGTGAGTCCATAAAATATTCTATTTTTAACTCCTACTGCTAGTTCCTTATCATTTGACTTTGAAGTAGATGAAATAAGTGAAACGTTTTCCCGTTCTACTCCCAAGAAAGAGTTAAATACAAGTGTATTGAATTTTGCTTTCTCCTCGGCTGTCACTCGTACCTTAGTCTTTCTTCCTGGCCTGTTTGGTGAAGTTTGGAATACTAAACAATCCCAAGAGGGATGTGCATCGCCTAAAGATGGAGTATTAATGGGCTGGTTATCTAAGCTATTAGTTAAATCAATCGTTGTAGTGATATTATCTACTGGGCGGGCAGATTCATTTTCGTCAGTTGTGTGTGTTGTTTCTTCATCATTTAAAGCACAATTCGTGGATTTATCCGCATGGTCTTTATTGATTTCGTCGTTTGATAGTGAAGGAGAATCGGAAACAACTATGTTTGAACAAGACTGTACGTCAGGATCGTCACCAGAGTAACCAGTATCATCAACTGTGAAAACAGGATTCACTTGGTCAATATCAATTGGATTTACATTCGGACGATCCTCATTTCCCTCGTCAATAACGACATCCCTTGAAAGAGTTTCAGTTGAGATTTTAATATCATTAACAAAATGATCGAAGTTATTCCTCCAATTATTCATGGGAAATTCCACCATTAAAAACGATCTCTCTGATATATATCCAAAAAACATATTCAACATTATTGTAATTTCTAAAAAAAAATAGATAAAATAATTTAATTAAATTCATAACGATTATTGAATGACCTGGTCATTTGGCCATTTTTCGGATTAGGAGGAGGAGTAGTAGTAATAAACACATAAAATAAACGTACTTTTTGCATTTTTATGCTCCAATCGTGGACGAGTTAATTCCTCAATCATTTCCGACAGCATAATATCATCGTCTAGATATACCATGTGCATAACCTGGAGAAACGCAATATGCATCCAGTATGGGATCTGTATTATGAATAAACCCGTAGTAATTTTATTAAGATCGCTTAAAAAAAAAAAAAAATTACATTTCACAATTAATAGAGTGCCTACGTCAATTATTTCTCGTCCTTCGACATTGTAACCTTGAAAGTGTAAATACATGCGGACATGATCATTAACAAGTTCTCCATCATGAAGAAGCTTATTGAAAAGTTTTTTAAGAAAATTTTCATCAAGGCTTCCAAGTACCTCTCGTATCCACTAATTAAAAAAAATATATATTTAGAAAAATCATGCACTAAAATATTTCGAATATGCAATATTTTTCATCTTCAATACTATTCAACGATACCTTTATATCTCATTTAACGATAAAAAATACTACTAATTCCTATATAGAAACTACCTAGAACTCCTTTACTTACGTTAAACATTCGACGACAAGTATCATGGTTCTTCCAAAACATCATTTTTTCTTTCCATTCCTCCAATAAATACGGAGTTACGGTTATCTCATTTCTACTGGACATTCCTTTGCATTCTTTTTTTTCATTTACGACGTGCCCGTCGTTTGTTTCGTACGAGTCTAACAAGTGTTCTGTAGGTGAGTGCATATTCCTAAACACACTCTTTAAGTTCCAAAATTACAATAGGAAGCCGTCGTAGTTATTGTAACTTTCGCGACAATAAAAATTATTTTTTTGTAAACGTCGTTTACGCGAGTAATATACAAAATTTTAAGTTAAGATATTTCACAGTGGGTCAACCAAAAAAATGGAAATAATTAAATAATTCTAAAAAGAAGTTTGTTGTACTGCAGAAAAAAATGTTACCGTGCACAACTTCCAAAACAAATAGTTAAATGAATAACGCGTTGAATAAAGGATTTAACTTACCAAATAAGGTTATTGCACATCAATCGCCATTTCCGCAGCTTTCCTCAGTTTTCCGATATTTACTGTGGTAATATTCAATAAGGTATAATTTCATGTGTGATTACTTTTAGTGAAAAAATTCACGTTATAAAAATAGAGAAACAAAGAAGATAATTAATTACCTATTTTAAGGATAGTATATTTGTATAAAGAAAATTTTTTTTAATATTAAAATAAAATTAATTAGATTATTGGTGGAATATTATTCTGCGTTTTAAAAATGTACAAGAAATACCTATAAATCAAATTGAGTCTTTCAAGAAAATCAAAGCAAAACTATAAAACAAATAACTAGATTACCTTCATAATTTATAGAAATGTCTCTAGAAGCTGCGACTCGGATGCAAATTACCCGATAAGATCCGATTATACCCGGTTATATTATGACTAACATCAGTACCCGGGTCAAAAATCACTTTTGACCCTCTTTGGCAAGAATTACGTTCTTGACCCTCCTGATATGGTCATCTTGACCCCCCCTTATAGTAAATATATTATGCGGGTCAAGATAGGAACGTCGCACGTAATATTTGCCCCTCTTTTGTGTTACTATTTTATCAACATATATTGTTTTACGTCATTTTACACTTATATAATAACACAAGGAGGTCAAATAAGGTAATTTTTAACGGATTATAGAATTGAAGGCTCGGAAACCTCAACTTCAGCTGAAATTAGTTTGGCCAAATTTTAATGCTGGTCAGAATTAAGTAGTAGAACGAGTACGCTAATTTGTTAATAATAGATAATTTTGTTTTTTTTTGTAATGTATGGTTGCGTCAAATATATTGTAAAAAAAATATTTCCGACTACATAATTTAAAGATTACTATGTCTCTTAAAAAAGTCAATTGTTCTATTTAACCTGCTGAAGTATAACATCAAATTCACCCAAAACAAAGAAAGTACAAAGAACTTTTCAGTTTCAATGGCACCTACTTCGTTTAGAAACGATATTACATTAATTTCTCTAAAGTAAAACAAAGAAATCAATAAAAAAAATCACGTTGGCTTAAGGCGGCTAAAAAACTCGTGTATTAAAGAAAGTTCAAAGAACAGATTTATTATTAGCAAACACAACATATGCGGAAGCGAAAAAAAACCTCGAGTATGTATATGCCGATCGCCACCGATTGGTGCATCAGCGATAATAGATAGAATTGTTGATTATGTACATACTACGAATATTAAATTTAATAAATTCGACTGAGAGGCTTTGCACTATAAATGTAGTAATTAAGAAATTTTTAAACGTGATATTCTTAAAAAGCCAATTTTTTGACGAACTTCAAACTATAATTTCTTTGATGCTTGTCAGTAACCGCATGAAACGGTTCATAAAATAATGATCGCTTTTTGATTTGACATTAAAGTAAATATACGGATCTATCATATCTAAGAACTAAAAGAAATTCAATGATAAAGACGGACAAACCGACCAAGATTCGTGCTCGTGATGATTTCCATTTCAGTTTAAAACGATATATATATAGTGCACGGTACAATCGGTACATATAGGAAGGATATCAATGAAATCAAATGTTAGGATTGTTAGTATAGAATTGTTGTTATTATCATATCATCCATTATTGATGTAACAAGATTAAAAAACTTGAAAACTTACCGTACAAGCAAAATTATATTCAAATCAGGTATTTTCAAGATTATAAGTTTTGTTATACGAAAATCAATTCTACCAAATTTTTGAAAGGCCTTTTCTTTAAATATCGTTGAAAAAATATCTATTGTCGATTAAAAAAAAATAGGGAGAAACTATTAGTTAGTTTACTTTAGAATTTTAGATAACGCTTGTTCGATAATGCATTTGATTTAAATTTAACAAAAGTAACAAAAAAAAAAAGAAAGAGATTTTAAACGAGCACGAATGACGTCTTCACAAAATCAATTTTTCAAGTGATTGTACTGAGATTAAAGTATGATGAATATGATGAATTATTGTAATTATACTTGCCTTACTAATCAGATGTATAATTTACAACTCAGATTATTATGATTTATATATAAATTGATTAAAATATATATACACACTTCAGACTCGTAAACTTCGTAGAAACGTTTTACTGTAATAAAAATTTTATTTGAGTTATTTATTACTCTTAATCTTTTACATTTTTTTTAAACAAAACACGTACAAGAAAAAAAATGAGCGGAGCAGGTATTGGAAAAAGCGTACCAACAGGAACAAAAAAGAAAATTACAAGAACTCTAAAAGTATGTTTTGGTATAGAAAAATAAAGTAGCGGACTTTGTAGTTTCATTTTTTATCTTATTTCTTTCGTTAATATGTTTTTAATAATCTTTTAGGCTGGTCTCCAATTTCCAGTCGGACGTATTCATCGTTATCTTCAAAGAGGAAACTATGCACCACGTATTGGTTCTGGTGCACCTGTATATCTTGCTGCGACTATCGAATATTTGGTAGCTGAAATAGTAGAACTTGCTGGTAATGCTGCTCGTGATAACAAGAAAGCAAGAATAATTCCTCGCCATATTCAATTAGCTATTCGTAACGATGAAGAACTGAATAAACTATTTGAAAATGTTACGATTGCTCAGGGAGGTGTCATGCCTAATATTCATGAAAGCTTGTTGCCAAAGAAAACTATGAAAGGTGAGCTTATAAAAGTAAATTTTCGTTTTAAATTTGAAAAGGACGAATTAACGGTTATTTGATTTGTAATAATAGGTGAAAAAAAAGCTCCTCATCCGGCTCCTAATCCGGCTCCTCAGCAGATTCCTCAGCCGATTCCTCAACCAGAAGAACTTGAAGAAGATTAAATAATACATATTTCTCTTTTTAATATATCTGAACCATTTATTCTTTTTACAAAACGGGTTATTACATTTATATCAGCAAATTCACGTATACGAATATATAAAAAGCTATTTTAACTTTGCTTGCTATATAAAAGATTAACAAATTATACATACTCTCACTTTTAAACAAAAACTTTTATTGTGCGTAAAAAGAATATTCTCATGTAGTAATACATTAATCATAAATAATGACGGAATAGTTTGAGAGACTAGTGAAAAAAAGGTAAATTCCATTTTTTTAGTCATGATTATCCAACATGCTCATCAAATGATATCAAGATCATAATTCAGGATCTGTTGTACATAAAAATCCGGTTTTTTAATTTCCGGCTAGACTAGTTCTCTTTCCTCTTGATATTTAAACCAAAATAAGTAATTTAACAAACAAACTTTAATGTGATGCAATCATGCAATGTTAAGCCCAACTCCAAAATTTTATTTACGATAAAAAAAAATGATTCTATAAAGAAATTTAATCTAATTTTAGAGCTTAATTTATTTCGTGGCTTTGCTTTTCGTTCGTGAAAGTTGTACAATATTTAGAAATAATTTACATATTATTAAAAATTAAATTTCCTTATTTTCGTTAATGCAGGAGATTTTTTTATTTTGATCTTTCAAATCAATAGACCAATTCTATTTGGGATAATATTAATTCACTATATTTGGACAATTATCTATTCCTGTGAACTTTTTTAAACCTTGAGAGAAATTTTTTTTTCATATTTTAAATAATAAGGAAATACATTAATCAAATGCATGAAATTTATGATAGTAAAATTTTAATTTTTCTTCGGAGTTTACGAAAACTAAAAATACTTTCGCTTTTTATTTCGATATAAAAGGAATGACTTAATTTAATTAGGATCCTCATAGTTTTTCATTTAACAATGAAAAAAGCATCCCGCATTTGGTTATTTATAACACTTCGTGTGACATGATGATCATTTTAATTTACTTTAAAAATATACCTTTCGTTTAAGAAGTTTCTTCGCTTCGTCATAAGAAAAATTTAAAATGATATTTACTTATATTGATATAATATGATGTTTTATTATTTTGTTTTTGATTTACTAAATGAAAAAATTCCTTTTTATGGTTGAAGGAAAATCCATAGTGCAGATATACTTTAGGACTTTCATGACGATGGCGCAGAAGGTGAAATACATATAAAAGTCCCAATTTTCCGCTTGATCCAAAAGACATCCTCATCAAGTTTTGTTTCCTCTAAATAATATTCTAAATAAAGGATACACATACTTATACGGTATATATCTTGTACAATAATTATGAAGCTTCAATATCTTCTTTTCTTTGCATTATTTGCGGTTTTCGCAATACAAGTTCAAGCTAACGGGGATTATGAAGATCACAAACAATGGGAACACGATTTTCCTGATACTTGCCAAGAACTTTTCAAAACTAAAGATTGTAATAAATGTCAATCGTTAATCTGGGATCATTTCAAAAATCCTGGTCAATGTGCTACTGCTTTCAACCTTGGCCATGAAATTTTTGAAGTTATAAAAGATTCTAATGAAAAACTAAAACCTTATGATCTTACGTTCTTTAAGAAAGGTTTAAATAAATATTGCCATAAAGGTTTCCATTGCAGCCAAAATGAAGCTGAGAAGATTTATAATAAAATACAAAATGCCTGTAAACATGAATTAAGTGTTAAGCTTGATTGGAGCGATAATCCTAAAAATTTTAAAGATATTACCGTTTACGCTGCTTATGGAGCTTTGCTCACCTATTACACTGGAATTCCTGCCCGAAAAGCTCTTTGTATTAAAGACAATCATGGTGATGGTAAGTTGTAATTTTAAGTACGTCAACTTCAACGTTCTTTATACTTTAATATATTTATCTTATATGTAAACCTATATTATATAGATTTCTGCAGTTTTGAATTCGTTGAGAAAATCACTAAATGGATGAAGAAGAAAACAAACGCCGATCCAAAGGCCATTTTAACTCATGACCTTAAATTCGTTATCAAAGGAAATGGAAAGAAAATTCGTGTACCAAGATCGTTCTTTTGCGATCCATGTTGGAGAAAGATGGCCCATATCTACGGTGATTACATGGATGATCATAGATTGAAGAAATCTATTGAAAAGAATATTTGGGGATCTTATCATGACTTGAAAGAGTTATATCTTCCACATTGTACTTATCATAAACGTGGTTTAGGTGAAATATTGAAAAATAGAAGTTATTCTAAATTAAGCGAACGTAGCGCCAATCCTGCTTTTGGCGTCTTAAGTCATCGCATGAATAAATTTCATTCTTTAGCGATTTAAAATCTTTTTAGATAATAATAATCTACATAGACTATAGAAATAGTTATTATACAATTATAATTTTTTTTAGAGTCTAATTACTTTAATATTTTATTCAGAACCTTTATTAAATAAATTTTATCGTTTAATTCTCACTTTTTCTCGATTATTTACATTTCATTAAATGCTCCATTTAAAATAAAATAATTCGTCCATAATTTTTAATTTCACTTAATGCAGAAAAAAAAGACGTTCACGATTGGATATTCGATACTGTATTTAACTAAACGATTAGTGATTCTGTATTACTCCAGTTAACATTAATGAATTCTTCCAAGTGTATATTTTAGCAAAGAAATAAATTCCTCATGTAATTAGACAGTAGTTAGAAAGTGCCAAGTAACCGAAT
>NQWY01024903.1:0-10936 GCA_019425655.1 Rhizophagus prolifer
TAGAAAAATTTTATTTATATATATATTAAAATAGGCATAATATTAAAAATATTATTTAACGAATTAAAATGATTATATTGTTAATAAAAAGTCCGAAACTGGCTTTTTTTGATTTTTTAAAGTTTTCTGAAACTGGTTATTTTTGAAACCAGTTTCGAAACTTTTTTTTTAACAGTGGTTTTCACTAATCCAATTAAGGTAAAAAATGAGACGCCATATCATGTGCGCAGAAATAGAGTGTAGATCTTCTTTCATATCGTTTTTCTGGTACTGTTTCATATAACCATGGATCTTTATTTAATTGCCTGTCATTTAAATAACTTTTTTTGGAATTATTTTTTTTTTTACAATCATTATATAGATTGATAGAATTTTAAACGAGGGCTTTTCACATCATGGATAACGATTGCTTAAAAAAGAATAGATCATTTTGGCTTTGTATAAAAATATTATGCAGCGTAAATATTACTTTATTAAGAGAAACCTATACAACGAACATAAAAATATTGACCAAATATTTATTTAAAGAAAATGTCGATCCTAGTTAGACCATCTAATATACTAACTAACGATACTGGAATACTGATATATAATCTATTGTTACGCTCTAATTCCCAAATCAAATTCTAATTTTGAATAATCTTTTATACAATAATTGACCATTGTTCCGGTTTAAAGTTGGAAGTTTGGGACTGATACCCCACAGTCAGAAAATTGGGACAATAGTTAATTGGATTATCAAACGTCCAGGTCTAGATCATCTGTTACAATGCGAAGCTAAAGTAGACCAGAGTTAGAAGAAATGATAATTTGACTAGAATTATAAGGTCGCGTGATATAATTATCGTAGAAAAATTTATCATAATAATTAGCAATTCTTATTTATATATTCAAATTTGGTTTAATTCAACAAAAAAAAAAAAAAATTGGATATAGTTATAGAAACTTGGACAAAAATATTATCTAAATACAATTTGAATCAAAGCCTGTAAATATCTTCTCATTATAATGTGTAAATTGCTATCTTTAATCTCTCTTAAATAATTCAGTAAATATTTCACTTATCAAAGAATACGCTATTTAATTAGTTATTCTTTTTCCGACATACTGCAGGTTTTAATTATTCATCTGAAGGTTGAAGCTTTTTTAATGACTGCTTCTTCATATTTTGCCAACTCCTATATTATAATGATAAAAATAATCTAAATTATATTGGCCAAAATTACATTCATTTTAAAGTACAATTTAAAAGATTTGTAACCCGATTTTTACCTTAGTAACGTTAATTTTCTTTTAAAAAAACGTTACGATAAGTTGAAATTTATTTTATAGTACTCATACCTCCTCTTTAGATTTAGCTGGATCCAGTAGTTGGATGTTTCAATATCGAAAGGTAAGTGGGATTTATTTATTTTATTTATTTTGACTTAGGAAAGTCACCAACGTTCCTTTTTTGCTTTAGCGACCGGTACCTGGAATTTGGACTTCGGACTGGAGCATTGATATCAAGAGAATAATTGTAATTTTTTTTTGGTTTGGGAACGTGTTACTAAGGCCAGACCTGTTAGCAGGTTTTGGCGGTTTTAGCAGTTCCACCTCTAATAAAGAGATTTCGATTGAGGGCCTTGTGAGAAATTCTCGCTACGTATTTTATTCTTTCTTATACATTCAAAAGTTGAGTATTATATTACCGGTTTAATTTATTTTTATTTTGTCTCGCTTAAATATTTTTAAAACTTTTACCGCACACAAAAATAAAATTTAATTAGAATTCGATTTTAGTTGGCGATTTAATTTTATTTAATAAATTTGTACAGTTCCATTTACATATAAACTCAACTGTTTATATTAAGTTTACTAAGTTTACTTATCAAGTTATCTTTATTTCATAAAATTAGAATTTGCGAATACCTGAAACGTTAAAAAGATTGGGTAAAATTAAAAGTCATAGTGTGTTAAAAAGAAGCAAATTATAAATTTAAAAAATAAGATATATAAATTTTTTGTAATAGTAATACAATGAATTTATTAATTATAAACTAATAATTGAATGATAAAGTTTACAGTGAATTAAAATGAAAAAATTTCTATACTGATTCATGCGTTAAATTAATGCTTCTCTATATATTATATAAATAATCACAAAACTTTCAAAACTTATAATGGGGAAATAGGTAAAATTACTTTGTTTAGAACTTTCTTGGTTTAACCTTAACTAATAATTCTTCGCAAGATGTAAAAAGACTAGATTTAAGTTTAATAGGTGCTGCCAATTCAACATCATACTTCCTATAAATCATGGGTATTAAACATTTTAATTCTGTCATCGCCAATCTTCTTCCTGGGCACATTCTAATTCCGCCTCCCCATATAATAAAAGAATCTTTAGCATGTTGTCTTTCACGTAAATATTTATCGTTTTCTTCAACTTTATAAAATCTATCAGGATCAAATTTTTCGGGATCGGTCCAATATTCATCACGCTTCATTAATATGGATGTAAGCATTTGAAATTGAGTTCCTTTTGGCCAATTATATCCTCCAACTTTATCATCTTCAAGACTTAAACGACCTAGTGTAAAAACTACAGGCATATGGCGAAATACTTCTTTGATAACTGCATCGCAGTATTTTAATTCTTCAACATTTCTAAATGTCATAGGTTTAGTTAAGTCGTTTCCGAGAACCGAATCCAATTCTTGTCTTAATTTTTGTTTCACTTCAGGATTACGTTCGAGACAATATATGACGAAGCAGAGCGTATTAGCCGTCTATAATTTTTTTTTTAAAAAAAAAAAAATAAATAAATTAGGGAAGAAATTTTCGAAAAATTGAATATCTTGAAATAGTAAAAAAAAAGTTTTCTTTTACTTACAGTATCAGTTCCTGCAACCATAGCATCGAGTAAATTTCCGCAAATCTCTTTGTCGGTCATTGGTCTCAATAAATCAGCATCGGCGTGTTTTTCAACATTGATATCACGTGGAGTATTTGCGGTTATAAATGAAGTCAACATATCATGACGAAGAGGTTGGTCTAATGGTGTATTCTCAATTTCAATTCTTCTTTGCTTAATAATTTTATATAAACTATCGAACAAATAATCTTTATTTTCCAATAATTTATTCATTTTTCCACGAACGAATGGAACATAATGACGAATAAATTTATTTAAAGCAACGAAAGGCATAAATCCCCTGATAAAGATTTCAATTGATTGAACAAAATGTTCTGTTTCTTTAATATCTTCACTTAAAGATTTATTATCTTCAAGAATAAGGGTATTATAATAAGAAGTAACAGCACCATTTTTTACTCCAGTTGAAATTCTAAAGACCATATCATTTGTAAATCTATGCATCCATTTACTAAGGTCTAACACACGGTTTTCCCCGAGACTATTCCAATGAGATTCCATTTTTTCCCATAATTCGATCGTCCATTCAACAGCTTGATGATTAAAACTTGGAGTCATCATAGCTTGAGTGAAAAATTGACGATTATATTTCCAGGATTTAGGTTCAACATTAGCAGCAACTCCTACTCCATCAAATCCATATTCTTTCGTACTTTCTGTAGGTAGATTTCTAACGGGATATTTGGTTTTTGTTGAAGATACATTCATATTTTCAATTAAATCTGTTCTACTTAACATGATCATACGTGTTCCAGCCAAATATATTTCGAACATATCTCCATATTTTTTATACATGGACACTAACCATTTATTAAAGTCTGTTCCAAGTATTTGATGACCATTACCAAGTAATGGAATTGGGAATGGACCAGGTAAAGGATTTGGACGAGTGAAATAATTATAATAAAATTGAGCTATATAGATAACTGAAACAGTTATCAAAATAGAAAATATATCAGAACTTTTTAACGAAGAGATAATTGTGGATAGCATTGTTAGAAAAAAAAATGTGTATATTATAAAAAAAAAATATTTGTTCGCAAGTAAAAAAAATTCCAATTTAACTTGATCTGAACTTTTGGGAAGTGTTGGTTCTCTCGTAGTATATATATACGAAAAATTTGAAATAGGCTATACCACAAAGTTGGATTAATTTGAACGCTCTAAAAATAGCAGGCAGCACTGGAAACTCCATGATTTTCATTTAAATAATGCATGTCATAATACAATGAATCTTAGGCGCCGATTTGTTGATTTTTTTTTATCTAATTAGGTATGACGATCGTAAATAAACGGGAAGAAAACTTGTATCTAATATTATCTAATATTACGAAAATTCTTTTGGTCCGGCATATTGTATAGTTGTTCTAATTATTTCTAGGCGGAAAGTTCTGTTTTTTATGAGTGTGAGCATATAAATGATATAATATCTTTTGAAATCCATTCATATTAGCAGTACGTAAAACATTATCGGGTGCATCCGGAAATTCGGATACATGCGGAATAGGATTTCCACGTTTCAAACATGAGTCACTCGTACTACTAATCGAACATTCTAATTTAATTTGTTTTTGAATTGGCGTATAGTTAATTAAATTACACTTTACGAAATAATCGATAAAACTTCTACGTCATCTATTAGCAATATGTCCGAATTCCGCCATATCTATTTACATGACTTGTAATTACTATAAAGAAATTTATTTATAATCAAATAACTTATTAGAAAATTTAATGGCTTCTCTCCCAAATTCTGATGTGATTTAATTAAAATCATTATATAATAAAAATATAATGTATAAAATTCTGATGTGATATTTGATTAAAGTTATTGTATAATAAAATATTATGTTTAAAAATTCTGACGCGATGTTAAATGAAAATTTAAGATTCATTGTATAATAAAATATAATGCATATTCCCATTTTGAAGTTGTTCGTTAGATTAAATAAGAACATTCAAGTTTTACAATGGTACTATAATAGACAACTATTCACCATTTTCGTAAATTTGTTTTAAACCTTATAATTTTCACTAGTTACACTGATAATATTTCTTTGCATGTTAACTAATGTACGCCACAGTTATTTTTTATGCTACAAAATAAGGAAGGTATTATATATTTTATTTTTTAAAAAAAACCCAGAGTTCTTATGTGCATTAAGAATTTATGGTAATGGCGTCGTTGGCGCAGAAATGATCGTCATTGTTTTCTATCAACTCAGAGATGCAAAGGTATCGGACTTGGCCTTCTTGATGGCATTATCTTGGTTCTCCTTATTGTAAATTATATTATGCGAGCCAAGTCAGACTCATCGGTCGTCGCACGATACATTGCTTCATAGTTATGTACATGTAGATTTCATTCAACGCTTTCAGTTTGTTTCACCTGTCCCATCTGTATAGTAAAAAAATTTGAGTTGTACAATTTTTATGAAAATAAAGTTTAAAATTACAGAGAAAATATGCTGGATCCATGTTTTCCTTTCATATATTACACTTTCACAAATAAATATTAAAGTGAGAGCTGTTCTATTTCCATCCAATGTTACTGCTTTCCTGTACAATTATGCCGCCATTGTAAAAATCCATATTGGATGAACCTGAACAACGTAATGATAATTTCAATATAATTATCAACAAGAGATAAATTTACCTGTTACGATTTCCTTGACATGAGCTAGAAAGTGCTTTGAAAAGTGGTGATGGTTGGTGAACCGGCAAAAAGGTTCGAAAAATGGTATAGCGAAATATATATACGTAATTCTGTTATTCTAATTGAAAATTCATAACGAAGATATTAGACATTGGGCATTATATGACGGATGAATACAGGACCTTGGTTTTATCTAGTATTTAGGATCAATACGTAATAAGTACAGTATGTTTCGATAATACTTCACATAATTTTTCTTATCGTAGGAGATACTAAAATAAAGTTTTTTTAGCGTGGGACCTGAAAACAAAAGTAATGTGATTGATATCTTAGTGTTTTCTTGAGGCCACCAGTTTAGTGTAGCGTATTTTCGTTACAGGTAACCAAAAACCTTAGAAAATAAGGCATCTTAATGAGTTATTATGTGATGAGTCGGACTTGAATTCATGCTCAGATTAAGCAACGAACATTTTTTTGGTATCGCAGATAAAGCAACTGTAATGAAAGCAATGAATACGAAAAGACAATATTTCTATGATATTATCACATCTGGTATGAAACTTCATCTAGTCATTAGTTAAATATCAATAGAATAAATATTAATAAGGGATACTTTTTTGTTTTACAGCCATAGTGAAATTTCTCAAGCGAGTGAATCCCTATTTCTATCAAATTTAATAAGAAGCCTTGGACAAGCTTTTATGTAAGAACATAAAAGAATTTTGGATGCGATCGTTGGTTTATTTGTTGAAAGACAGGGCATATGCGGATGTATCCTCTAAAAAAATAGAGGAGTGTCGTTCGAAAGAACTGAATAGAGCGTGTGTGGTCCACAGATATCACTTTTCTTCGGGTAAGGCCCGCAACGTGTAATTTTTTTTAAGCTTTATCCTTATCTAGTCAATGATCAAGATACGTAATTTGTTTAAAACAATTTATTTTAATATTACATGAAGCAAATAAAAAAAAAGCCTTTTACTTTTGTTAAATATGGCAAAACCAACTCCAACATACATCAACAAATAAAATTTAAAT
The DNA here is from genome assembly GCA_019425655.1 of Rhizophagus prolifer. NCBI lineage: Eukaryota > Fungi > Glomeromycota > Glomeromycetes > Glomerales > Glomeraceae > Rhizophagus > Rhizophagus prolifer. Next base: position 6,609 of record NQWY01024903.1, read on the forward strand.
TTGGTAGAGAAACCTGTGTTTCTTTTTATAATAAATCAAAATTTTAAAAACAATTTATTTCTTGGCCGTGTTTTATCTAATTATAGAATTACCCAGTTATCATTACTCACGTTATAACGAATCAGCCAATTAAATTCTTTAAATTCTTCGTCAGCGAATTTGAGGTGAGGACCGGAGGGCTCGTTGTATCGAGGGCTGGCTGTACATTAATCTGATAAATATATCCTAACTTCTGTTGTTTAGTAAATTTTATCGCTACATTTACCGCAAAATGTTTTATTAATATGATTGAGACAACTAATACTGCTGTTGCAAAAATATATAGATATTATAAATGACAGAATATTTTTGCCTCAACTAAAACTAATTAACTAACCCAATTCACATAATTATTACCTCTTTATGATTTGAAATATTTCATAATCTTCTATAGAAAAATTTCCATCACAATCTCTTATCTCTTTTTCATAATGAGATTTTTGACAGTAAATCTCATTATAATCTTCAGATGCATCTTCAGAAGCACAAATAACGAGATCATCACCAAAATATGGGCCAAATCTACTGTTATTATATATTGCGTATTCTATATCTTTTACATAGCTAATACCTACATTTTCAAAATTATTCTGGTTTTTAAAAGAAAATATGAAACAATCTTTAATCTGTCTACGTTTATATAAAGAAGTAGTATGCCATATTGAAGGATTATAACCACCTAGAATTTCTTCCGTTTCTTTTACTTTAATAAACGTAATAGTAACGGGTTTATCATCACATAATTTATGAAACATTCGAGGAGTGAATCCATCTCGGCTTCCCCTTAATAATAATTGAAATTTATATGGTAAATATAATTCTCTTAAATGAGCAAATTTATTATTATCTACTTTATCAATCCGTCTTGAAATAACCGAGACAATATTTAAATTAACAATTTTTGAATCAATAATTTCATCATTTTTAAAAGTTCTAGGAAGTACAATGTTGTCAGATGGTTCGCTATCAGGATCTAAATGAGAATTTAATAAATCTTCATAGAGTTGTTGTTTCAATAATTTCTTATAAGGACGAACTTTTTGTAAAAATTCTTTAGATGATAAACTAAAAAATCTAATTAAGGGTAAACAATGTTGCAAAGAATTTTCCATCGTTTTAAAATCATCATCTGACCAATTCTTAGGGTCTGAAATAAGTGTTGGATTTTGCGAAAGGCCCCATTTCAATAGATATTCCTAAACTTCGACTTCTTTCATCTGTAAATCATCTCTTTTAATAAGTTGAATTAAAGATTTTTCAGGCAATGAAGCGAAATCAAGCGACTTAAATATTTTTTCTGGAGATTTGGCCATTAAATCTGTACAAAATTGTTGGAGTTCTAATAAATAATTTGATTGAAAACTTGTTCGATGAATTAATTCAAAATGTTGCTCCATCCAATCAGATTTATTTTCAATTAAATAATTCTGTAAATAATCAACTATTTCTTGAAAAAGTAACTCATCTGCTGCTACCATTACTTTAATAATGTTTGAGGTATCTTGCTCATTTATTGAAAGAACGCCGCCATAAATATACCTATATCATAAAAGAATTTTAAAAAAAATTATTGAATAAAAGAATAAAGCTATAATACAGTATATAAATTTATAAAATTTAACTCACTTTAAAATAATTTGAAAGATTTCTGGGGATATATTTGATAATTTAATATGTGTCAAGACGTTATCATTATTTTCTTTGTTAGATGTCAAAGTTCGTCTTAAATATGTAGAACGGTAACACAAAATATTCCTATGTGCTCGAAAAATTTTTACATTAGGATCTTCTCCAACTTCAATTGTGGTATCATAATATAAATCATCTTCTAATAATTCAACATAGTTTTGGCTTAATTTTGAGAGAAATTGGGTTGACATTTTTAATTTTTAAAAAAAGGAGAAAGAGTTCGTAATTGTAACACTTAAAGTGACATACGGTTAAAATGCTGATGATGATCTTAGGAAACTGAGATCGCACGTGATTATTATGGTACACACACTTTCTCAGAAATAGCGTCTTCCGCTACAATTCGGACAATTATTTTTGTTCATTGATCTTGATGAAAATCGTTAAGTGAATTGTATAGTTTGAGTTTCAACATCATTTTTTGAAACTTTTTTACCGTCTAAATTTCAATAATGCAAAATTGACAGGTTACTATTGTAGGTTGGCCCACAACCAACAGATCAAACTATAATCTTAAACTATAATATAATACAATGGAAAAAGTTTTTTATTAAATAGTGTAAGGTCATACATCCTGCCTATTATGAATAGCGCCATTTTAACGTATTTGTTTTCGTCCTGTTGATTGCGCGCAATAATCTTTCTCAATAGCTTTTAATGTCTTCTGCAGGTGTGTGTAGTTTGAATCCAATTTATTCTTCTCACCTCCGTATATTTTTTAATGTAATTATGTCTATATTAACATTAACTATTAATTTTAAATCTTTCTGTTTAAACTTAATAATGGCAATAATATAACATTTTGTTCGTACCGCTTGTACCCAAGTCTTCTTGTATTCAATATTTCATTTGTTAGTTCTTTACGATTATCTGGTTTGTTATCCCAACAAAGTCGATATAGTTTTACCCTTTAACAAATTAAAGTAATAAACAAGTTAGATAAATAATTATCAGTATGAAGCTTAGAACAATTCTTAGACATATTAAGAATAAAGTGGCCATACGAAATTTCTTGGTGAGAAAGCATATCAAACTAAAAATAATAAGAAATTTTATTTCATGACAAAAAATTTCAATTTAATATCTATTGACCATTTCTTTAATCATCATTTAAAATACAATTATCATCAATCTAAAATAATTTCTATATTTGTCTCTTTACGATTTGATATACTTCATAATCTTCTATAGAAAATCTAGTATCAGTATCTCTTATCTTTTTTTCGTAATGACATTCATTACAGTAATTCGTATCATAATCCATATCCTCGTTGGAATTATATGTAATTATATCAGAAGAGCCGAAACATGGTCCATATTTAGAATGATAATTTAATGCGTAGTCTATATTTTTTACATTACTAATAATTGCATCTTTAAAATTATCCTTATTTTTAAAAGAAAATATAAAACTATCTTTAGTTTCACCATAAGTAAGATAAGAAGATGATAACCATATTGTAGGATTATATCCACCAAGAATTTCTTCCGTTTCTTTTACTTTAATAAATGTAACAGTAACAGATTTACCGTCACATAGTGTATGAAATTTTTTGGGAGTAAATCCATCTCGGCTTCCTCTTAATAATAATTGAAATTTATATGGTAAATATAATTCTCTTAAATGAACAAAATTATTATTAGTATCTACTTTATCAATCCATCTTGAAATAATTGAAATAATCTTTAAATTAACAATTTTTGAATCAATAATTTCATCATTTTTAACAATTCTAGGAAATAAAATATTGTCAGATGGTTCACTATCAGGATCTAAATGAGAATTTAATAATTCTTCATAGAGTTGTTGTTTTAATAGTTTCTTATAAGGACGAACTTTTTGTAAGAATTCTTTAGATGATAAATTAAAAAATCTAATCAAAGGTAAACAATGTTGTAAAGTACTTTCCATTGTTTTGAAATCATCATCTGACCAAGCATCAGGATCTAGAACGAGGGGTGTATTTTGTGCAATACCCCAATTTAATAAATATTCCCAAACTTCAATTTCTTTCATTTGTAAATCATCCCTTTTAATAAGTTGAACTAAAGATTTTTCAGGAAATGAAATGAAATCGAGTGATTTAAAATATTTTTCTGGATATTTAGCCATTAAATCTGTACAAAATTGTTGAAGTTCTAATAAATGATTTGATTTAAAACTTGTTTGATGGATAAGCTCAAAATTTTTTTCCATCCACTCGAATTTATTTTCAATCAAATACTTTTGTAAATAATCAACTATTTCTTGAAGTAAAAGATCATCAGCTGCTATCATTATTTTAATAATGTTTGAAGCGTCCTGTTCATCTAATGAAAGAATTCCACCATAAATATACCTGCATTATAACAAATTTTTTAAAGATGATTATTGTAATAAAAGGTCGTTGAGATTTATTAACTTATTAAATTGACTTACTTTAAAATAATTTGAAATGTTTCAGCCGATATATTCGATAATTTGATATGAGATAATACATTATCACTATCTTTTTTATTAGAAGCCAAAGTTCGCCTTAAATATGGGGAACGGCAACACAAAATATTCATATGCGCCCGAAAGATTTTTACATCAGAGTCTTTACCAACTTCAATTGTAA
>NQWY01024905.1:0-18950 GCA_019425655.1 Rhizophagus prolifer
CACTATACCCTGAAGATTCTCAGAATAAAGATTTTTTGAAATTATATTCCAAAACATATAATACGGTAGAAATCAACAGTACATTTTACAGAAAGCCAACAGCAAAAACACTTAAAAAATGGAATGATGAAACGCCAGATGATTTTAAATTCTTTATTAAAATCCCCAAAGCTATTTCCCATTTCGGTTATTCGGAAAGTAAAAAAGATGAATGTTCAGATTTTTGTAAACTGATTGATGAAAATATGGGACACAAATTAGCCGGATTTCTGATTCAATTTCCATCATCTTTTCATTGCACAGAAAACAACATCAACTGGCTCAATAAAACTTTACCTGGCGAGTTTCTAGTTGCAGTTGAGTTCAGACATCAATCCTGGTGGAATGATGAAATTTTCAATTTATTCAAGAAATATCAATGGATTTTTTGCGGCGTTAGTTTTCCCGGAAAAATCCCTGAAGATGTGATTATTACAAATTCCAAAATCGGATATTATCGTCTGCATGGAAAACCGACACTATACAAATCGCCTTATTCGGAAGAATTTCTTGATAACCTCGCACAAGAAATCAGTAATACCAATCAAGAGTTTTACATCTATTTTAATAACACCTGGGGAACTTCTGCAATAGAAAATTCATTATATTTAAAGAAAATTCTTGAATAAGTTGAAAAAATTAGTGGTGTTATCAGGAGCGGGAATTTCTGCCGAAAGTGGGATTAAAACCTTCAGAGATTACAACGGACTTTGGGAAAATCATCGCATCGAAGATGTTGCATCACCCGAAGGCTTTGCAAGAAATCCTAAGTTGGTACTGGATTTTTATAATGCCAGGCGAAGACAATTGAAAGAAGTAGAACCCAACGAAGCACACAAAATTTTAGCCGAACTGGAAAACCATTTTGACGTTCATATCATCACACAAAATGTAGATGACTTGCACGAACGCGGCGGCTCTACAAAGATCACACATCTTCATGGTGAACTCAGAAAAGCAAGATCTTCTTCGGATGAAAATGAAATCCTGGATTGGGAAGAAGACATAATTATTGGTAATTTACATTCCGATGGCTCGCAACTTCGTCCGCATATCGTCTGGTTTGGAGAAATGGTTCCGGAAATGGACAATGCAATTAAAATCGCTTCAGAAGCGGATTTATTTTTGGTTATCGGAACATCTATGCAAGTTTACCCGGCCGCTTCGGTTATTAGATATGTGCCGCGGCATTGCGAGATTTTTGTCATCGACCCTAATCTTGACAATCCGAATGCATTTACCAACAACGACAATTATTTCAAAACTTCGGCAACGGAAGGGATGAAACAACTGAAAGACATATTAATCAAAAAATATACATAAAACTACAAAAGACACAATTCTTTTGATAAGATAAATCCTTAAAGAAAAATAACTTACTAAAAGTTTATTTTAATTAACTTAATAATTTAAAATTCTTCTTTTGTAACTTTTGTGGTTAATCAATAAAAAAATATAGATAATGCAGATAGAAATCAGAAAATTAAGCATTGAGGATTACGACGAATTGACAGAAGCAATGCAGAAAGCCTATCCGGAGATTGATGACAATGTCTGGAGCAAACGTAACATCCAGAAGCTGACTTCAATTTTCGCAGAAGGTCAGATATGTATCTTAGTGGACGGAAAATTAGCAGCAGCGGCATTATCTATCATTGTTCAATACGAACTGTTCGGAGACCAGCATACTTATAACGAAATCACCGGCAATGAAACATTTAATACCCACAGCAACAACGGGAATGTTCTTTACGGAATCGAAGTTTTTGTCGACCCGGAATTCCGTGCATTAAGATTAGGACGACGATTGTATGATGCCAGAAAAGAATTGTGCGAAATCCTTAATCTCAAATCCATCATCATTGGCGGAAGAATCCCGAATTACCATCTTTACAGCAAAGAATTATCACCAAGACAATATATAACCAAAGTCAGGAATAAGGAAATCTATGATCCGGTTCTGAGTTTCCAGATCGGAAATAATTTTTCGCCGGTCAAAATCCTGAAAGGTTATCTGAAAGGCGATTCTGAGTCGGAAGAATATGCAGTCCTTTTACAATGGAATAATATCTATTACACTGCAAAGAAGAACACGATGCAGGACAGTGTCATTCGCTTGGGATTAATTCAGTGGCAGATGCGGTCTTTGAAAAATCTGGAAGATTTCTATAAGCAAGTTGAATTTTTCGTGGACGCCGTTGCGGGTTATCAGTCGGATTTCTGTCTGTTTCCGGAGTTGTTCAACACGCCCTTACTGGCACCCTTCAATCATATGAATGAACGCGAATCGATGGAGAAACTGTCGGAATTAACGGAAGAAATCAAGGAAAAAATTTCAGAATTTGCCGTCAGTTATAATGTGAATATCATTTCCGGAAGTATGCCGATCCTAGAAGAAGAAAAGTTATATAACGTCAGCTATCTGCTTCACAGAGACGGAAGAATTGACGAGTACCGGAAAGTTCATATCACACCAAACGAACGCAAATATTACGGTATGACCGGCGGCAATGAAATCAAAGTTTTCGATACGGATTGCGGAAAAATCGGAATAGTTATTTGCTACGATGTAGAATTTCCGGAACTTCCAAGACTGCTGGCAGATCAGGGAATGAAAATATTATTCGTCCCTTATCTCACGGATACCCAAAATGCTTACATGCGCGTCCGTAACTGCGCCTCTGCAAGAGCTATTGAAAACGAATGTTACGTTGCCATTGCAGGCTGTGTCGGCAATCTGCCCGGTGTTAACAATATGGATATCCAGTTTGGGCAAGCAGCGGTTTTCACACCTTCGGATTTTGCGTTCCCTTCCAACGCCATAAAAGGTGAAGCAACACCGAACACCGAGATGACCCTGATTGTGGATGTGGATCTCAACCTTTTGAAAGAGCTGCATCACAACGGATCGGTGAAAACAATGTCCGACAGAAGGCAGGATCTCTATGACGTAATTTTGAGGAATCAGAATTAATTAAATTTTAAATAAGTATTTAACATCAATTCAATTCGCTCATCTAATTTGATATAACAAAACCTAATGAAAAAGAATTATTTAATTATTGCGGGATTATTGCTTTCAACATTTACTCAAGCCCAGATTGGTGATGTTCTCAACAGCATCATCAAAGAGAAAACCGGCGTAGATCTTACAAAAACAAAGCCTACGAATTCCAGCTCAACCAATACAACAACTACATCGAATTCCAATATCAATCTTGGTAATCTGACTCAGACCGAAATTTCGTCAGGCTTGAAGCAAGCCTTGAATATTGGTGTCACTGAAGGTGTCAAAAAACTAGGCGTTACGGACGGCTTTTACAAAAATGACCTGGTGAAAATCCTGATGCCGGAAAAACTAAGAAAAATCGATACTACACTTAGAAGCCTGGGAATGGGAAGTCTGGCCGATCAAGGTGTCAAGTTATTGAACAGAGCTGCGGAAGATGCCGTTACAGAAGCTACTCCGATTTTTGCCAATGCCATAACTTCAATGACGATTACGGATGCAAAAAATATTCTTCTCGGCAACAATACGGCTGCTACCAATTATTTGCAGACCAAGACTCAAAGCCAGCTATTCACAGCATTCCAGCCAAAAGTCAAAGCTTCGCTTGGAAAAGTAGGCGCAGACACGGTTTGGAAAAATTTGATTTCGAAATATAATCTATTGACAGGTCAAGCCGTCACTACTGACCTGAATGAATACGTAACTACAGAAACCATCAACGGCGTTTTCAAAATGGTGGCAGAAAAAGAAACAGGAATCAGAAATAATTCGGCGCTCAGGACGACTACGCTTTTAGAGAAAGTTTTTGGAGCTGTAAAGAAGTAAATATTTTATAAACCACAAAAGTCACAAAAGATAAAGTAATTCTTTTGTGACTTTTGTGGTTTATAGTTAAAATTGCATCTCCGGAATTTCACCTTCAATAATCAATTCAGCTTCTGTTGCTTTCACAATATCTTCAACAGAAATTCCCGGCGCTCTTTCCAGCAGTTTGAAACCTTGATCCGTAATTTCCATAACCGCTAATTCCGTTACCACTTTTTTGACGCAATTGACGCCTGTCAAAGGCAATGTACATTTTTTGAGGATTTTTGATTCACCGGCTTTGTTCACGTGCATCATTGCGACAATGATATTTTCTGCTGAAGCTACCAAATCCATTGCGCCGCCCATTCCTTTGACCATTTTTCCTGGAATTTTCCAATTGGCAATATCGCCGTTCTCAGAAACTTCCATTGCGCCCAAAATTGTCAAATCCACTTTTTGACTTCTAATCATTCCAAAACTGAAAGCAGAATCAAAGAAAGAACCTCCCGGAAGAATCGTAATCGTTTGCTTTCCTGCGTTGATGAGGTCTGCATCTTCTTCGCCTTCGAAAGGAAAAGGTCCCATTCCCAAGACACCGTTTTCACTCTGGAATTCTACCGAAATATCCTCCGGAACATAGTTGGCCACCAAAGTCGGAATCCCGATTCCAAGGTTGACATACATCCCGTCTTTCACTTCTCTTGATATGCGTTGTGCGATTTGTTCTTTTGTCAGCATAATAAAAATTGTTGTTGCAATATATCAATATTTCATCTCATAGAAAAATGCTTTTTTGCCTATACAAATTATTATTAAAACTATCGGATTTATATCAGTAATTTTGCAGTCAACAATTATGAAAACATTATTACATTACCTTAAACCACACAAATGGCTGATCATTGCCTCGTTGGTTTTAGCTGCTATAAATCAGGTATTTTCATTATTTGCACCGGCAATTACAGGAAATATCCTTGACCAATTGGTAACACACCCACACTTTTTTGATAAAGAAAAGCTGATTCCCAGAAATCTGAATCAATTTCTTTACGGAACCGATATTTATCATGGTGCATTTTACTTTTTAGGATTGCTGATTGGGACGGCAATGGTCAGCAGAATTGCAAAAGCGTTTCAGGATTACGCCGTGAATGTTATTACTCAAAAATTCGGGGCCAATATTTTTACGGATGGTTTGCAGCATTCTATGGCGTTGCCTTATCAGGAATTCGAAGACCAGAGAAGTGGCGAAACGTTGTCGATTCTGACTAAAGTAAGAGAAGATTCAGTGAAGTTTATTACCAATTTCATTAATGTCTTTTTTGGGATTCTGGTAAGTATCATTTTCGTTTCGGTTTATGCGATTAGATTGCATTGGTCTATAATGCCGGTTTATATTGTCGGAATTTTTCTGATTGCATTTGTAACGAATCTTTTGAGTAAGAGAATCAAGAATATCCAGAAAACCATTGTTCTAGAAACTACAAGTCTTGCTGGAAGCACTACCGAAAGTTTAAGAAACATAGAAATTGTAAAAAGTTTAGGTTTGACCAAACAGGAAATCAAACGTCTGAATAACAACACTTACAAAATTCTTGGTCTGGAATTGAAAAAAGTAAAAAGCATCCGTTCATTGAGTTTCATTCAGGGAACGATGGTCAATTTTCTTCAGCAGTTGATTACTTTGACACTTTTATATTTGATTTTCAGAGACGTTGTAACACCGGGACAATATTTGTCATTGATGTTTTACGGATTTTTCATTTTCGGCCCGATGCAGGAAATCGGAAATATCATCATTTCTTATCGTGAGGCCGAAGCTTCTTTGAAGAACTTTGATAACCTGATGAAAAAACCTATGGAAGAAAAACCGCACACACCAAAACAAATAGGTTCAATCAATGAGCTGGAGTTCAAGCATGTTTCTTTCAAACATCAGTCGGCCCAATATAAAGCTTTGAATAACATTTCATTTGATGTTAAAAATGGAGAAACGATTGCATTTGTTGGCCCGAGTGGTTCCGGAAAAAGTACATTGGTAAAATTGCTCGTTGGATTGTACCGACCTCAGGAAGGTAATATTTTCTACAATCAAATCAATGGAAAAGAATTTGACTTTGATGAATTACGAAATCAAATCGGGTTTGTAACGCAAGACACACAGCTTTTTGCAGGAACTATCAAAGAAAATCTACTTTTCGTCAATCCAAATGCCAGTGAAGAAGACATCCAACTCGCTTTGAAAAAATCCAGCACTAAAACGCTGCTTGAACGTGCTGAAAAAGGCATCGAAACGGTTATCGGCGAAGGCGGACTGAAATTAAGTGGTGGCGAAAAACAGAGAATCGCGATTGCAAGAGCTTTACTCAGGAAACCACATCTCTTGATTTTTGACGAAGCCACTTCTGCTTTGGATAGTATTACCGAAGAAGAAATCACTTCAACCATCAAAGATATTTCACAACAAAAAGAACAAATTACAGTTCTAATTGCGCACAGGTTAAGTACGATTATGCACGCAGACCGAATTTATGTTTTGGAACGTGGACAAGTCATTGAAACCGGTTCTCACGAAAACCTGATTGCTGAAAAAGGCTTGTATTATGCAATGTGGAGACAGCAGATTGGGGAGAGGAAGGTTTAAAGCTAAGATTTATTTAATTGTAAATCATACATCTATTAAATAGCGGACATAATATAAAAACTAAATGTTGACAGATTTAGAAATATCAAAATTGTGGGTTGAAGGACAAAAAAAAGCAAAAAAGAAAATTAAAACTTGCTATTTTCCTAATTGTAAAGAAAACTCTATTAACTCACATATCTTACAAAAAAACGGCATACTAGACCAAATTGCAAATAATAATCACGTTTGGGAGAAAAAAATAAATCAATTTTCTGAAAAAAACTTCTTTTTTGAAGAAACTGGATTAAATAACGTTTTTTCTTTCAATTGCTTTTGTTATAAACACGACAAAGCATTATTCAAAAAAATTGAAGATAATGTAGTTAATTTCAATGATTACGAAAGTTGTCTTTTGTTCACAATGAGAACGTTATATAATGAAATATATAGAAAGCAAATCCTTGTCGAACAAATCAAATATCTAATGACAAGTAACAGGTCAGGAGAAATGAATCTTGAACTATTAGTTGGGTTTATGGAGCAACAATTATTGGGATTAGATGATTTACAAAAAAATGCGGATGATATTTGGGATGATTATGAAAATGGAACTGAAAACTTCATCTTTCAATATAGAGAGTTAACTAAAATTGATATATGCTTATCTGCTTTTTACAATTATGAAACGACATTGGAAATGCACAATTACAAATTAAGGGAAGGAAAGGATATGGACAGAATTTCAGAAGTATTTATAAATTTTTTTCCATATAATGATAAATCTATTCTTTTAATGGGTTATAATAAGAAAGATGAAAAGAAATTAAAACCGTACATTAACACATTTTTCAAAGAATCGGAATCAAAAGTTCAAACAAAAATTACAAATTTGTTAATGTTTGCTTGTGAAACTTGGGTTATTTCAGAAAAATTATATAAAAGTAAAATCCAGAAAGTTGAAGATATTTTTATTGCCGCAATTAAATATGCAATCAACAATGATAATGAACGTGAATTTTTCAAAGTGAACATTTTCAAAGAAACCTTTTATTCCGAAATGCAAAAACTTAAAAGGCACGTCTATTAAAAATTTAGACTTAAATATTCTTCCTCACTGTCCTCTGCTCAATCCTTTTCTCATAATTCTCACCCTGAAAAATCCTTTGAACCATAATTCCGGGAATATGGATTTCATTTGGGTCTAGTTGTCCTGGTTCTACCAATTCTTCTACTTCTGCAATTGTAATTTTTCCTGCTCCAGCCATTGGAAAATTAAAATTACGAGCCGAACCTTTGAAAATCAAATTTCCGGCATGGTCACCTTTCCAAGCTTTTACGATGGAGAATTCGGCGTTGTAAGCATGTTCCAAGATGTGAGGTTTTCCGTTGAAATCTTTGACTTCTTTACCTTCGGCAACTTCAGTTCCGTAACCTGCCGGTGTGTAAAAAGCCGGAATCCCAGCCTGCGCGGCTCTGCATTTTTCGGCCAATGTTCCTTGTGGCGTCAATTCTACTTCCAGTTCTCCGGATAACATCTGACGTTCGAATTCCGCGTTTTCTCCAACATAGGAAGAAATCATTTTCTTGATTTGCTTTTTCTGTAATAATAATCCCAAACCGAAATCATCAACGCCTGCGTTATTGGAAATGCAAGTGAGATTGTTGACATTTTTCTTTACCAATTCTGAAATACAATTCTCAGGAATCCCGCAAAGCCCGAATCCGCCAAGCATTATTGTCATTCCATTTTCTATATCTTTTACCGCTTCCTGAGCGTTTTTGACTCTCTTATCAATCATAAAACTGAGTTTTCTATTGTTCAATTTGTTGGCTTATAAATATAGAAAAATCCCTTTATTAGAAGAAAGAAAATAGATAAAAGATTATTTCTGTTGAAAAGGCTTCGACTCCGCTCAGCTTGACAATGTATTAGTAAGATTTGTAGTATTAAATTTGTCACACTGAGCGAAGTCTAAGTGTTTATGATATAAAATTTACACTACAAAAAAAGCCACACACCAAAATGTATGACTTTTCACTAACAATTTTAAACTTTTATCGGTTGTCTATGGTAACGCTCACAGGCATTACATAAGATGATGCTACCATTTTCTGGCTCAGTTTCTCCATATCTACTTTGTAGATAAGATGTGACAACACATTTTCGATTTCTTTGCTCACGTTTTTGCAGTCACCATTAGCGTGAACATTAGTGATTTTTCCATCTTCTGAAAGACTGAACCTAACATCGGAATTCACCACGCCTTCTTTATAATCCTGGTTGGTAAAATCGAAATTATCTTTCAACAATTTCCTTAACTCTCCGAACCCGTCTCCGGAATTGATGAAAACTTCCTGTATTTTGTTGTCTGTAGCTTGAGCTCTTACTAAGTTTAGCGTTCCTAAAAATCCAAACAAAAATATTGATAACGCTAGCATTTTCTTTTTCATAATCAATTGATTTTAAGTTATTACTTATCTAATGTTACGACAAAATTACATAAAATTTATATTCAGTTAATATTCCTTGATGTTTATTTATTTGTTTTGTCCAGGAGCGAAAGGTTTTGCAGATTTGGTTCCAAAGACTTTTTTGGCTTGTCCGGGTGGCATTGGTTTGAGCGCCGAACGGTTTGAGGGATGCGGTGGTCTTGGAGGTCGTGGCGGCGCAGCACATTCTATAAAACTTAAAGAAAAAACAACTATCGCCAGATAAATTCTAATATATTTCATAACAGATTTTATATACAGAATCACAAATTTGATACCAACTACAATTCCTTCTTCAAAAATTTAGCCGTCAAACTCTTCTTAGATTTAATTACTTCTTCCGGCGTTCCTTCTGCAATAATTTGTCCGCCGTGCTTTCCGCCTTCCGGTCCAACATCGATAATATGGTCAGCAAGCTTGATTACATCCATATTATGTTCGATAATGATGAATGAATTTCCTAATTCCACCAATTGCGTAATCGCTTCCATCAGGATTTTCACATCTTCGAAATGTAGTCCTGTGGTTGGTTCATCTAAAATATACAATGTATTTCCTGTCTGTTTTTTCGACAATTCAGTTGCTAGTTTCACACGCTGTGCTTCACCTCCACTTAATGTGGTCGATTGTTGGCCAATTGTGATATAACCCAAACCAACATCTTTCAAAGTCTTGACTTTGTTAAATATTTTCGGAATCGGCTGGAAAAATTCTACCGCTTCATTAATCGTCATATCGAGAACATCGGAAATTGATTTTCCTTTGTAGCGGACTTCCAGCGTTTCGCGGTTAAAGCGTTTACCGTGGCAGGTTTCGCAATGAACATAAACATCCGGAAGGAAATTCATTTCAATCACTTTCAAACCGCCTCCCTGACAGGTTTCGCATCTTCCCCCTTTGACATTGAAAGAAAACCGACCGGCTTTGTAACCACGGATTTTACTTTCCGGTAATTCAGCGAAAAGATTTCTGATATCGGTAAACATTCCTGTGTAAGTCGCCGGGTTGGAACGTGGCGTTCTTCCAATCGGACTTTGGTCAACATCTACGATCTTGTCAATATTGTCAATGCCTTCGATACTTTTATAAGGTAACGGTTCCTGAATGGCACGGTAAAAATGACGGTTCAGAATCGGGTATAAAGTTCCGTTAATCAAAGATGATTTTCCACTTCCCGAAATCCCTGAAATAACGACCAATTTTCCAAGAGGAATCTCAAGCGTTACATTTTTAAGGTTATTTCCCGTTGCACCTTTCAGAACGATTGATTTTCCGTTTCCTTTTCTGCGCTCAGCAGGAATTTCGATTTTACGTTTTCCAGTGATATAATCGGCTGTGATTGTGTTGGCTTTGGTAATATCTTTCGGATTGCCCTGCCAAAGGATTTCTCCACCGAATTTCCCCGCTTTGGGACCAATATCCAGAACGTGATCAGCTTCCATAATCATATCTTTGTCGTGTTCCACAACCAAAACCGAATTTCCGATATCACGCAATTCTTTCAGAGATTTAATTAATCTTTCGTTATCACGCTGATGAAGACCAATTGAAGGTTCATCCAAAATGTAAAGAACATTCACCAATTGAGAACCAATTTGAGTTGCCAGACGAATCCTCTGAGATTCTCCTCCGGAAAGTGTTCTTGAGCTTCTGCTGAGACTCAGATAATCCAAACCGACATCTAAAAGGAATTGTAATCTGGTTTCGATTTCTTTTAGAATTTCGTGCGCAATCAGTTTATTTTTATCACTGAATTTATCTTTGACTTCCGCCAACCATTCTTTGAAATCGAGCAAAGACAATCCGTTGACTTCCGCAATATTTTTCCCATCGATTTTGAAACTCAGACTTTCCTGACGAAGACGTGCGCCTTTACAGGTCGGGCAAGTTTCTTCGGTGGTGAAATTTCTTTCCACTAAAACCGCATCATAGTTTTCTCTTTCTTCAACAATATCTTCAAGGATTTTGACCAAACCTTCGAAGTTGATTTTGATTTTTTTTGAGATTCCGGCATGTTTCAGTTCTTTTGTAATATCACTGCTGTAACCGTAATAGATATATTCCAAAGCTTCTTTCGGAATATCTTTGAACGGTGTTGTCAAACCTAAATCAAAAACTTCAAGAATCGATTTGATCTGAGATAAAATCCATTTGTTGGATTTAAGCTGTTCCAAAGGCAACAATGCTCCTTGGTTGATTGACAATTTATCGTTTTCGACGAAATAGTCCGTATTGACTTTTTTAATCGTTCCAAGACCTTTACAAGTCTCACAATGCCCTTTCGGAGAATTAAAAGAAAAAGTATTCGGCTCTGGCAAAGCCAAGGAATCTCCTGTGGAATCGTCCATCAGATTCTTACTGAAAAAGTGAACTTCATCCTGCCCCATTTCCTGGATTGCGATAATTCCTTCTCCCATTTCCAATGCTGTTTTCAGCGATTTTGACATTCTGGCTTCAGAAGCATTTTCTCCGATAATCCAACGGTCAATCACCACTTCGATATCGTGAGTTTTATATCTGTCAAGCTTTAAATCATACTCGATGTCTTGTAAAACACCATCAATTCTAGCCTGAGAATAACCTTTTTTGGAAAGATGAATGAACAATTCGTGGTAATGTCCTTTTCTGGAACGCACAACTGGAGCTAACAGATAAACTTTTTTCCCTTTGAAGTTATCTTTGATGGTTTCCAGAATTTGTTCCTCTGTATAACTTACCAAACGTTTTCCTGAACTCAATGAATAAGCATCCGAAACTCTTGCAAACAAAAGTCTCAAAAAATCATACAATTCCGTAATGGTTCCAACGGTTGAACGTGGATTTTTGTTCGTCGTTTTTTGTTCGATTGCAATAACCGGCGATAAACCTTCGATTTTATCAACATCCGGACGTTCCAATCCGCCCAAAAACTGTCTTGCGTAAGCCGAAAAAGTTTCGATGTAACGGCGTTGTCCTTCAGCAAAAATCGTATCAAAAGCCAAAGAAGATTTTCCGCTTCCGGAAAGTCCTGTGATAACAACCAATTCGTTTCTTGGGATTTTTACGGATATATTCTTGAGATTGTGTTCTCTAGCACCGTAAACTTCGATAAAGTCCTGATTATCTTTCATTGAAAAGTCTCATTCTGGGAAAACGCAAAATTACGGAAATTAACTTGTTTTTTAATCATCAGATTGAGTTTAATTAATCATTACAAAGGCGCAAGATTTTGATAATTAATCTTAATTTAAAAGTCGCAAAGTTTGATTTTGCGACTTTTAACAACATTATAAATTAATTTATCTGCGTCATTGCGATAAAAATCAATCACAAGTTTAATAATATTTAACACTGTTTTTTAGAAGAAAAAAGTTGAGCTAAAACTATCTTTGCAACTTGAAATTAATTAAAAATGAAAAATATTTTATCCAGATTTGTGCTCACTGTTTTTATATTATCTTCGTTCTATTGCTTTGCATGGGGATTAACAGGGCATCGTGTAGTGGCAGAAATTGCGCAACATCATTTAAGTTCAAGAGCGGAAAGAAAAATCAGGAAGCTTCTGGAAAACGAAAAACTGGCTTACTATGCCAACTGGCCGGACTTTATCAAATCTGATACGACCGGCGTTTGGAAGGAAACATCTGCATGGCATTATGTTAACGTGAATCCTCAAAAGAATTTTGCCCAATTCAAGGATACATTATCTATTCAAAAAGCACCAAATATCTATACTCAGATCAGAATCTTATCAGACAAAATCAAAGATAAGAACGCTTCTGATACTGATAAAAAAACAGCCTTGATTTTCTTAGTCCATTTAATCGGTGATTTACATCAGCCTTTGCATGTTGGAAGATATTCTGACTTAGGCGGAAACAAAATCAATGTGACTTATTTCGGACAGAAAACCAACCTGCATTCGGTTTGGGATTCTAAACTGGTTGAGGACCAAAAGTATTCTTACACTGAGTTTGCCAACCTTTTGGACATTAAATCCAAAGATGAAGTCAAGCAAATCCAGAGCGGAACTCTGGAAGATTGGTTGTATGACAGTCACAAAATTGCCAATTCAATTTATTATCAAACGCCGAATGACGCAGTATTAAGTTATGATTACAATTATCGTTTTGAACCCACTATTGAGAGACAATTGCTGTATGGTGGATTAAGATTAGCAAAAGTTCTGAATGATATTTTCGGATAGAATTAATTCAATTTTTTAATCATCCAAAGATTGCAACCGGAATGTCCGGAATTTCCCAAAGCTTTTTCCAAATACTGAAATCCTTGTTTTTCGTAAATGGAAACAGCTTTGCTGAATTCCGGCAAACTTTCCAAATAAACTTGTTGATAGCCTAATTCTTTTGCTTTTTCAATACATTTCTGCATTAATAACTTTCCTATTCCTTTTCCTCTGGCTTCTTTTGTAAGATAAAACTTGACTAGTTCTGTTGTATTTTCAGGAAGATTTTCTGTTGGAAAAATACCGCAACACCCTAAAATAACACCATTCTCTTCCGCAACAAACAATGCAGATCTTTCAGTTTGAAATAGAGAGAACAAGTCATCTGTCGTTGGATCTGTGTAAACCGTTCCGCAAGTCGCCTTAACATCAAAATCGTGGAAACTGGTTCTGATAATTTTTGCTAGTATTTCGTTATCTTCCCGCTTGTTTTTTCTAATTGTTACTGACATTTTTGAATTTATTTTAAATGAGCCAAGGATATTTGTGGAAAATACCGTCAAATAACATTGCTAAAATCCCAAAGAAAATCCATAATCTAAGAAGATTCAGGGATTTGAATTTATCATTTTTCTGATTCCGGAACAACATAAAAACGGTTCCAATAATGACCAATGTTGTTGCTAAAAAATACCACGCCATTATATTTTTGAACCCGATTCCTATACTTAGAATGACGGAAACTGCTAATGTAATTATCAAAAGAATTAAAAGGATTGACCTTGTATTCTGATATCCCAATCTGTTCGCAAGTGTGTCATAACCGAACATTTTGTCTGCGTTCTTTGTCAGTGTATCTTTCGTAACATCGATAATAAACAACATCAGAAAAAGGAAAATGGCCAGAAACAAAATCTTAAGTGAAAATGTCTGGTAATAAATCAACATTCCGAAGAACGGATAAAGTGTTAACGATACAAAAGTAAAATTGTTAAGAACGATAATTTTGCTGAGTTTGTGACTGTAAAACCACATTAGAAACTGATATATCAGAAAGAAAATAAAAACTCTGTGTGATACAAAAAATGCCAATCCAAGCGATAATGCGTTGAGAACGACATAAGCTGTCAGGAAATATTTTTCTTTCAAAAAGTTTTGTAATCTGGAACGAAAAGGCTTCGTAACTTGGTCCTTTTCTTTATCATAAAACCGATTGATAATTCCGCCAGCTAAGATGCTGAGAACAGAACAAATGATAATGGAGTGAACTTTGTAATCGAAAACAAAATTTCTGAAACTTTCTTCCCTATTAAACAGAAAAAATGTCGAAACATACAATGCAAAAAGAAGCAGAACAGCCACAAAAAAACGAGCACCCAAAAGAAAACCCATCAACTGAGAAATACGGTAAAGAGCATTTCGTGAAGTCGGTTTTGCTACCATTTTTTTAGTTTAAATAAATATCTTGGCTAGAAACTCTGAATTTAAACACAAGGCTCACAAAGTTTTTTAATTTATGTTTTAAGGTCACAAAGATTTGACTTCGTCAAATTTCGAATGCAAATAATTGTGTGCTTTGTGAGAACTTTGTGACTTTTGTGGTTCAGACTAAAATCTGTAAATCACTTCTTTGTGGAATCCCTCCAGCATCTCTTCCGCTTTTGCATAATCTTTTGCAAAACCAAGGATATAACCTCCGCCCCCACTTCCGCAAAGTTTAAGGTAATAAGCGTTTGAATCGAGACCTTTTTTCCAAACATTGAAAAGATTTTCCGGAATCATCGGGCGGAAATGCTCGTACGCCCAAACCGATAATTTCTTCAGATTACGGAAAAACGGATTCATATCTTTTTTCAGGAAAGCATCGATACAAGCGTTATTATAACGGATAAATTCTTCTTTCAGCGTCTTACGGAAACCTTCATTCTTCAGCTTTTCAAAGAAGATCTGAATCATTGGTCCTGTTTCGCCTGTTATACCAGAATCAATCAAGAAAATGGCACCTTTGCCCAATTCTTCTTTCGGAATAGCCACTTTGTCCACACTTTCTTTGCTTTCTATCAGAATCGGAAGATTCATAAAGCAAATCAACGGATCGATTCCTGAACTTTTTCCATGGAAATAACTTTCCAATTGTCCGAAAATAACTTTCAGGTCTTTCAGTTCATCTTTTGAAATGGTTTCAGGATTTTTTTTGATAAAAGAATATTTTTCGAAAATCGCAGCTACCAAAGCGCCAGAACTTCCAACGCCGTAACCTTGCGGAATATTAGAATCGAAGAATAAACCTTTTGCAATATCTGATTGGAACGATTTAACATCCAGCTGATAGTCGGAAGGCAATTCTAATTCTGAAAGATAATTGGAATATTTTTCCAGAGATTGATTAGATTTTTTTTCAAAATCGTTATCCAGATCTGAGAATTTCAAGGTTCCTTTATAAAAACTGTAAGGTAAAGTAAGTCCCTGAGAATCCTCAATGATGCCGTACTCACCGAACAAAAGAATTTTTGCGTAAAATAAAGGGTTGTTCATATCGTGTTTTGATATTGCAAATTTACAAAATATTTTCTTTTGAAAATTATCAATTTTAATACCGAAAATTTAAATTTTTATTAATTAATCAAAATTAATCTTTTGGAGGAAATAATTTCAGAAAACCTTCGTAAACACTTTTATGCAAAATGGTCGCGTGGTCATCGTCGGTCATTAACTTATATTCTAATTTTAAATTCTTTTTCCCGGAATTTTTAAGAATCTGATATAATCCGTCCGCTTCTTTTACCATCATCGGATGTTCCTGCTTCCCGACAGAAATATAAACGAATCGCTCGTCATCTTTCTGTTGAGAAATCAATTTTGCTGCATTATTATAAAGACTTTCGTCATCCCACCAAAGACTTGGACTGATGATGAAATAATGTGTGAAAAGCTGTGGTTTATTTAGCAAAATCTCTGTTGCAACCAGTCCACCTAATGATTGTCCAATAATATACTTCGTTTTATCCGTCTTATAATTTTTATTGATGTAAGGCTGTAATTCTTCTTCAACAAACTGAATGAATTTATCCGAATGTCCCGTCGTAGGATAATCTTTTTGCAAATCTTTCAAATCTGTATGAAATGTAAAATCTCTTTTCCTGTCAACATTCTCAATCCCGACAATAATAAAATTGGGCATCTTGAACGACAAATTGAAAAACTGCTGAAGTCCGACCAAATGAAGAAAATCCTCGTTTATACTTCCGTCCAGGACATACATCACAGGATAGGATTTGGTCTTATCATAATCCTGTGGAAGATAGATGTTCAGGATTCTTTTTTCTTTCAGAACCTTAGAAGTCATTGTTACTTTTTGTCCGATTTTCAAATCCTCAACGACTGGTTTTTGAGCACTTAAAATCGAAAAAATAAATAAAAATGCGAAGCTTAATATTTTCAAAACAATGACTAATTAATGTTGATTTTCGCCTTTACAAATCTAATAAGAATTGCACCCACAATAAAGAAAGCCGACATTGCAATAAAAGCATATTGCATATTTCCAAACTTCTGTATAAAAACACTGAATATTAACATTCCAAAGATAATTGCAATTTTTTCTAACACATCATAAAAGCTGAAATAGGTTGTATTTTCCATAGAATCTACGGGTAATAATTTAGAGTACGTCGATCTTGACATTGCCTGCAAACCACCCATTACCAAACCTATCAAACCTGCCAAGCCGTAGAACTGATATTGGAGATTAGGATTTTCTTTATTAAGAGAAAAGGCAGATAAACAACAAACAACCCAAATAATTACAGAAATAGTAATAACATTTTTGTTTCCTATTTTCTTTGATAACTTCGAGAACAGAAAAGCTCCAAAAATTGCAATAACTTGGATTACAAGTATTGTTATGATTAATTTATATTTTTCATCACTTTTTGGGAAAACAACATTACTACCAAAAGGTGTTGCCATTAGAAAAATGGTCTGCATACCAACGCTATAAAAGAAAAAACTGGAAAGAAAAAATTTTAGATTTTTATCTCCAAAAAGTTTATTACCTACTTTAAATAATTCTTTAAAACTTTCTTTAGCAATATCTACATAAAAACTCACATTATCTTTAAATACTTCCCAAAATCCACCGTGCTCTGCGTGTTTTTTGAAAATATTCTTGTAATTGAGAAGAACTAGATCTTTTGGTAAATTTTCCTTAACATTTCCAAACTGAGGCAAATGTTTAAATGTGTATTGTGAAAAACCAAACCACCAAGCTCCTGTCAACAGGAAACTAACCCTAATAAGAATATTTTGTTTTTTAGGGTCATCTGTAATACCTTGGATCAAATACAGACAGATGATCAGCAGTAAAACTGAACCGATATAACCATAAATGTAACCTTTTGCAGAGAGCGCATCTTGTTTGTCTTGAGTTGCAATATCAGGCAAAAAAGAATTATAAAATACCAAACTTCCCCAAAAACCTACACTTGCAGTAATACTGAACAAAAGACCGAGAAAAATATTGTTCATTCCTGTGAACATCGCCAATCCCATACACGATGTAGCGCCTAAATAACAGAAAAACTGTAAAAATGATTTCTTATTCCCAATCGTATCGGCTAAAGATGATAAAAATGGAGATAATAAAACTACCAAAAAGAATGATATTGCATAGGAAAAACTAAGAATGGCATCCGGTTCATAGCTTTCTCCAAAAATTTTTATCAAATTACGAACTGGAACTTCCTGATATTCATTTGCAGAAGCAACAAATACTTTTTTGTTATAAGCCGTTGTAAGTATTGTATAATAAATTGGAAAAATGGTGGAAGTAATCACCAGCGAATAAACCGAGTTGGCCCAATCGTACAATGCCCAGGCACGCATTATTTTCGGATTATTCTTGATCGAGTTTTCTGTGGTCGTTGTTTCTATTTCTGACATTGGAAATATATTATTTAGACAAAAATAAAAAAACCATTAAATAAAATGATTAATTAATGGTTTTATTTGTTTCAAGTTTAAAGTTACAACTGGTTTGAAGTAAAGTCCGGCTTGCAAATCTTTAGGGAGGCCTGCAAAATTAGCAGGTCCGCCTGCCTTAATCTCAGCTCGATCTGTTGAAAAGACAGGTCAGCCTATGAAAAGTATAGGCCGACCTACAAAAAGTATAGCTTTACCTAAAAAATAGATAGGCTGACTTAACAATTATGTAGGTCAGCCTAAAAAAAGTATAGGTTAAGCTACAAAACAGATAGGTCGACTTACCAATTGGGCAGGTCGACCTAGTAAATTACAAACTCAAAACCCTTTCAGAGTTTGAAACTCTGAAAGGGTTCTCAAAATTATTATTGCAAATTTTCAATTACAATCGCTGTTGCACCACCGCCACCATTACAGATTGCAGCTGCACCGTATTTTCCGTTATTCTGTTTCAAAACATTGATTAAGGTAACAATAATTCTGGAACCAGAACTTCCCAGCGGATGTCCAAGCGACACTGCCCCACCGTTCACATTCACTTTAGAATCATCCAAGCCAAGTATTTTATTATTTGCTAAACCTACAACCGAAAACGCTTCGTTAAATTCGAAGAAATCGATATCGTCCTTGGTCAAATTTGCTTTTTTAAGGGCAATTGGTAAAGCTTTTGAAGGTGCCGTTGTGAATCTTTCTGGCTCAACCGCTGCATCGGCATAAGAGATAATTTTAGCTAATGGTTTCAATCCTAATTCTTCCATTTTTTCTTTTGACATCAGAATCAAAGCAGAAGCACCGTCATTTAAGGTTGAAGCATTAGCTGCGGTTACTGTTCC
>NQWY01024907.1:0-10722 GCA_019425655.1 Rhizophagus prolifer
ATGGGTAATAATTCCGATTGATAAATAAAAAAAATTATAGTAAATATACTAACTAGTAGTATATAATACAGAAAATTACTGATACTGATACAGAAGTAGAATTAGATCTGGAATGCATAAGGTATTCTTTTCCTTTATTTTTTCATTTCTATCATCATTATTGTTGTTGTTATTACAGTCACCTATAGTCATCACCACCTCTTTTTATAATAAAATTACTAATAAGTATTTGAATTAGTTTAGAGATTTTTATTTCTGGTTAGGCATTGCAACAAAATCAAAAAACTAGAGAACAAGTAAAACGAATATCTATACACATCAAGGAACTTCTTGAAATAATGTTTCACTTAAGTACTGCTGATCCAAGAAAGAAAATGATGGCTGCAGAAATGCAAAGTGAACTAATGCAACAAGTACAAGAAGGGGAAATAGAAGAAAATAAGGTGCCAAAGGAATCTACTATTGCAAATTGGATTACTTCCTTTTCACAAGGTTGGAAGCATGCAATGGCACTTCAAGCAATTGAAGCTGTGGAGTGTACTTGACAGGGAGACCGAAAAGTTATTTTAAAACTAAATATTTATGTATTTTTGTGTGTAAATTATATAATAAAATACAGTAAAATATGAAATTTCATTATTTTCAAGGCAGAAATCTGACATGCGTACATAGTAAACTCTTTTTTTTACATATGAATGAATAATTTTTTTTTTCATTTTCTTAATTTTCAGGTCTTGTTTTATATATCATATGCCTTTTAATTAAAGTTAGCGCATAATCTATAAGATTTCCTTTTTAGAATTTTGGCTTTTATTGTAAATTCATTAAATTTAACCCCTTTTTTACATATAAAATAGTGCTGATCTTAACCGAATCGGCAATTAAGGGTGCAGTCTAAGAACCATTATCAAAGGCAGCCCAAGCAGTATCATTCATCTTCACTTTAACTCGTAGGATAACAGGACCCTGGTTACTTATAATAAATGTCACCCACCAGCCTAACTAAAGGTAAGATTTATATATAAAATTCTTTGCAAATCCTACTATAAAAGGAAATTTTATGTTATATTATTATGAATTTTTTCTTTTTAATCATTTAACCAATAGAATTTAAGAAAAAAGTAATTAATAAAGACCAATTTCCTATAGTAACCTTTATTATAAGTAAGCAAGATTCTAGGATAACATATTTTTTCTGATATGTTTTCCTAATAGAGATGAATTTTCCCCATTTAAGTAAAGATTGTGTGAGGTACTGATTTATTCAGATAGTAGGAACATTATAAATCAGTAAGTCACGAATGTTAGCTGTAGTAAGCCTTGTGGTTCATATTCTGTGATAATGGTAGCAGCCTTCTTAGTATTAGTTTTGGTTTTTTTCTTACTAGAAGAAGGTGTTCTAATGGGTAATAGATTAGTAATGTTACTAATACTAGTACCAGATAAGTGAGAAAAGCCTGTTCGAATTGAAGAAGAAGGTGAAGTAGAGGTAGGATATTTGTTATTTAGAATAATAGGAGTTTTTTCTCATGTATCCTTAGGCGATAAAGAAGTGATATTTTCTTCAGCTTGGTACTTTTTTGCCTTTTTCTTCAATTTCTTATATTGGTTTTTACTTAAAATAGGCATAAAATCTGACTTATCATTATTAATAGAGGGTGCTGGTTGTGATTAGTGTTCTTAATCGTCAGCCAAATCCAATTCAGGAAGGTCTAACATCATATCAGATGCATTATCAGCTGTAAACAGATTATAATCAGGATTATCATTTGAATTCCCTGCATCTGCTATCTAGTGATAGGATCCCGAAAACTATATATAAAGGTTGGTCTAAAAAATTGAAATTTTAATATGAACTTTACCCAAATTCCTATTGGATAATTGACCAAAAAAGGAAAAATTCATAATAAAATTGGTATCACCTTCCTTTTATATATGTAATTTAGCTATTTTTAGTAATGATTTGCAAAAAATTTTCTTATCACTTTACCTATTTTAATGGCAACTTATCTATAGAGTTTCCAGAGTTCTCTGGTAATAGACTTTTGTTGTTTGGTTACATATTTCTTTATTTAGTAAGTCTACTTGAAGTTGTGCAACTACATTGAAAGAGTGCAAAAAATCTTCAAAGCAAAATGGTAAAATAATAAAAGAATATCAGGTTGAGAGGTTTGAAAAAGGCGGGCATCTTAAACTTTAATAGTTTGTATAGCTTTTTGACAATTCTTATGTTTCTCAAAGTCTAAGGTATCAAACTACAAACACCGGTTATTTGTGTCCAAGGATGTGTTGAGAGAGCTAAATAGCTGGGGGTAGAGGTGTGTAATAACATCTTGTAATTTTGCAAGTTGGTTGGTAAAAATGTCTTTATATAGTTTTTCGGTAGAGGAATTCATTTTTGAAGTTGTTTTTCTGAGTTAACATATAAAAATAAAAAGTTATGATGAAAAAATTGTCTTGGGTTTTTGCAGAAATTTTGGTTTATGTGATCATCAGAAAGAGTTCCTTACTTTTAAAAATCACATTTGTAACAGATTACATTTAAAATAAAATATTGAACAATAATAGGTTAACAGATAAAAGTCAGATAAATTTAAATAAAAATCATTAAAATTTTTGTGTATGCCTATTTTATATATTTTTTTCCTCCCAATATAGTTATTAAATCTAAAAAAATGTTTACTTTTTATAAATTTACATATAATAATGTTATTATATATGTATCACAATTATAAGAATATAAGTAAATTTATAAAAATCTAAAAATTGGAATCATTGGTAATAATAATTAGTGATTTTAATAATTCCTAATATTTTAATATTACCGCTTATTCTGGGAGCTTGGAAAATTTTAATGCTAAAAAGTTTATTTGTCACATATAACAACACACCATGCATTTTGCGTAGGTGCGTAGAAAAAAAAATCCTTTAATATTCTTTTATGTAAAAATTAGAAAAAAAAAATGGTAAATTATTGCAAATAGAAATAAAATTCTTTAAATTAAAATCTACTGTTTTATAATTATTAGGTAAAAATTATAACCGCTTGACATATTTTGTTGATCTATTAATCCCAAAGTTATAAAACCATTATCATTGGATGCATCCCAGTGAAAGGAATCTAACAAATTAAAATTTTATCTTTTTATAATTACTGAATGGTAAAATAGAATTATGCGCAAAAATAAGTTACTTTACTTTCGAAGTATAAAAAGTATAAATTGATCCTTACACTTCATGGATATAAAAATTTGTCATACTACGTAGTCGGAGTTTCATGAGTTTGCGCATTGCGCATGGACTGCAGCAAAGGACAACAAATTCCTCAAAATTATGACGCGTATGCCGATCATTTGCTGATCATTTCCAACTGTAATATACTGCGCCCGCTCGCAGACCTTTTAACAACTTGATAAATGGTCTATTTCGACTTTTAAGAACTATATCGTTAATTTTTTGATCACTGGCTGTAAAAAGAATCCTCTTCTTAAAAAGTTATACTTAATTTTATAGTGCATACTTTGATCGCATGAACGTCACCCCCTTTTTTTATTCTTACCATGTTTTCTCAACATAGAAAAAACTTTCAAAGCAGAGATTCTGTTTTCTCAGAAGGTTCTGAAGAACCAAGCGCGTCATTATTCTATTCTGTACCAACATTACCAACAGAAGCGGAAATTCATGAGTCTATATCGCTTCAGCCTTCCCGCTATGAAGTTGAAGAAGATCAAGAGAACGAGCCTGATACAACGCTTTTATCCGAACACTCCCCTATGGGTTATTCTAATAAGCAGGTGAAAATATAATGCAAGTATTTGAATATTTGAATATTTGTTAACACGTTATTTGTAATTGTAGACTGCGGCAGAGATTTATTTGGACGTTCCTCCTATTCCCACAGTTAAAGTTCCTGATAATACACTTTCAGAAGGACTTCTTCCTACAGTAACAGTGAGTTTTTGTTTTTATTTCGTTTTTATTGCTATTTAACTTACTATTTAAGGTTTTTTTTAGATACCATTAATTCAACTATCAGGTGCTACACATCGAAAATATAAAGACCCGGCATTTGCGGTTCTTTTTTGTATAGGAATAATAATAATGACAATTGTTGGTATAGTTCTATTATTTATAACCAATGTAAGTACTCTTCCATATGTTTTATAAGTCTATAATTATAAATAAAATCATTTCCCTAACAAATTTAAAACAAATAGTCACATGAATTAGAGGATTATTCACACAAATCCGTATTTTTTGCCATCCAAAACAGTCTTGGACCACTTTTATTTGCTATCATCTTCTCTCTAAGTATAGGTGCCATTTGGATATTATTACTACGTTCATTTGTCAAGGTCATAATTTGGGGAACTTTGACAGCTGTTCCATTTATTTGTATCGCAATTTTTATTTGGATTAGGGTAGAAGCATTTTCAGGAGCTCTTCGAGATTCAGGGAAACCTGATCCACAAGACGATGCACTTGCAGTGTTGTCATTTATTCCATTGATTATATCCATAGTGTATTCAATAATTCTTTTTTCGCGTCGAAAAAAAATCGAAAAAACAATCTCGCTTATCCAATTAGCATGTGATATCTTTAAAGATAATCCGCAAATGCTTTGGGTTTCATTCAAGATTTTGACGGCTTATGTAGTATTTACTATAATATGGTTATATTTATTTAGTCATATATTTCTAGTTGTTTATAAGGTGCAAACAGGTTGTTATTTTTATAAGTTGGTTGTGGAGTTTTTCTTTTCATATTTGTAGGTTATTAACTATATTTTCCGCATGTAGAATACAAATTAGAGCCAAATACGTATCTACTTGTACTATATTTCATTTTTATGTATTTATGGACTTCTGCTGTCTTGAGCAATATCCAAAGAGTAACTATTTCCGGAGTTGTATCAAATTGGTATTTCTATAGGTTAGTAAATATTTCATCATAACTATCTTAAATTCAGTATAACGATATTCAACTTACTCGTGTTTGTCTTATCATAGGAATGAACTGGATCGAAATTCTTCTAAGAAAGTAACAGATTTAGCTCTTTCGAGAGCAATTACGGTCTCATTTGGAACAGTGTGTCTTGACGGACTAATTCTATTGTTCATTCAACTTGTTCAATATATTACTGGATTTTTGAAAAACGTAAGTATTAAATAAAACTTAAAATATAGCGTAAAATATATCATCTTTGGAAAGTATATATTGACCATTTATGTTTTAATGTTTAAATACAGATATTCAAAAACTACCCATTCCTTAATTGTTTATCAAGTTTTCTGACATGCATTGATGGCATAATAGATAATTTGAACAATTATATTTTAGTTTACGTAGGCATCTCTGGCAAGAATTTCTGTACTTCAGCATATACAACTACTAAACTATTTCGTAGAAATCTTGTATTTGGACTTGTTAATGGTGGGCATTAAAAAATTTTTTTCTCACGGATATATGATAAATAATTTCACTATTAAATTATGATCTAATTTTTCTTTTCAGATTTTATAGCCAAGTCGATTCTATATATTGGGTCTGTAATTATCGCCCTCTTGTGCGGGTTTGCTACTTTTATATACGCCACGCATTTACTTGAATCATCATATGGATATGTTGTTGGAATTATTGCTGCAATCATTCCTTATTATATTTCGCAGTTTTATACGTACATAATGATGAGCACGTGAGTTAGTTAAGTTTATTTTAAACATATATCTTATTTATTACTAATAATTTTATATCCGTTATATTTTACAGGGTTGATGCAACATTTATATGTTACACGATCGATCTTGACTCAAATACAAATCATTGTAATAAAGCACATGAAGCATTTCATTAATAGTAAATAGATCAAGATAAATATTTTAGTTTTTAATTGCACATTTGTATGCATTTTTTCGTACAGGCTAAGGAAATGTATTTAAAGTTATATACACCATAAATTGAAAAAAAAATTAAAATATTGAAAATCATAAAATTTAGCAAAATCTAGATAAATGATAATTGTCGCTTGTTACACAATTTTCAGTTGATTCTAAAACGATCACGTCAAACTCGGCCAATTTGACCATCAATAACTGCTTCCAAATCTACAATAGCTACCGAACTTTGAACATTAGCCAGACAAAATAAAGATCTTAATGTATTATATTCCGTATATCACGTTTAATGTATGATATTTTAATCCTCAAATAATTCTGAATCTCGGAAATAATACCTCTTATATAGGAAAATTTTTTGGATAATTTTTATACAAATGTTCAAGGTAGAAACAGATTGAAAAAAGCCTCATTCCCGAAAATCGCATCGTCCCACCACTCTTCAAACAGTGAATGTCATCTTTTCTTAAACCCATATTTTTTCCGTTCATAAAATAGATCTGTTTTCGAAGATCCCAGATTAACAATCTTTGGACATCCATCTCTCTATAACCAAAAGAAGAAAATTAAATATTTTAAAAAAGAAATGATTAAGAATAAAAATAAAATCTCACATCTTTTTCTTGTAAAACACATTCTTTACAATAATACGCATCTGAAACACCTGGAGCACCACAAATCACACAACGGCCTTGATATGATCCATAATTACATTCGTCACAAATCCTATAAAATTTTTGTAAAATTAGAATATGAATTTTTTTTTTAAAAAATCAATTTACTTACCGAACAAGAGTGTCCGGCCGCACATAACTTATGATGATTTTAAAAAAATAATTTTGTTAGAAACTTTTTAAGCAATTATGAGGTTCAATAAACTCTTACTTACGAGTCGCAAATAACGCATTTGCCATCACATTTCTCGCATAAACGACCGATTGCTACAATTAAGAAAGAATACTATAAGGAGCTTAATCACATAGTTACATTAATCCCATTCTTCTTACTTACCAATCCCTGGTTGTTTACGACACATAATCAAATCTGGGTGATGTTTTGCCATTTCTAATCAAATATTAAAAGAATGTTTGATGCAACTCCAGGTTGATGGCGCAGCGGATGATAAAATATCTTTCTGTTTAGTCATGTGATATGATTATCAATTACAAACAGATCTTATTTCGAAATTTTTACCATTCCTCTCACACGTTAATACTATTTTGATAATATGACAACCCCTTTAAATCTCCATTTGTGTTTAGAAAATTCGCCGAATTTTCAAAAAGAATTATCTGAATGCGAAAATTCAGTTTTTGGACTAGAAAATACCATAAAAAGTTTTGTCAAGTTGATAAGAGCCAGTATTGAACTTACTTCAGGTAAACCTTATTGTGTACTTATGAAAGGTCAATTGAATATATTTATAATCGATTATCGATTTATAATCAGAGTATACGGCTAAACAACTTCAATTCGCTGAGGAACTTGGAAATTTTGCAAAAAGACAACCTGATTCACTTATCAGTAAGAATGTTATTTTTTTATATTTCATTTATAATAATAAATTTTATATAACATATCTAATTTTATATAGAAACTATATTATCAAAATATGCAAATTCACTTCAAGAGGTTGAAAGAAGTCGAAAAATTCTTGTAAGAACCTTACTTTTTTTCGTTGTTTTTTCTTTTTTGGATACTTATTAAAACTATTATAAAAAAGCAATCGCATATGTATAGCATGTTCATTGAACCATTAGAAGCATTTGCTAGAAACGGAATAATACCATTAAAGGTTAGTAAACTTTCCATGTGATAAAATCATGTGATAGGAAATGAAAAAAGTTGTGGAAAAAGCAAGTTATGATGCTGATTCGGCACTTGCTAAGTATATGAGTAAACGACCTCGTGATGCAGGAATTTCCGAGGTAAGTTATTTATAACATTATCTGAACTTCTTAAATACTTTATTGACATTAATTTACTAGGCGTCTTTGGAAGTTTCAGAAACTCGTAAAGAATTTCATAATCGATATCTTGATTATGTAATAAAAATAAATGAATCAGAAGCAAAGAAAAAATTTGAATTTATGGAATATGTAAAGGGTCCATTTCGTTAGTTTATTAGAATAGCATATCAGATTAATTTTAAAAAATTAATTTACTTATTATATAATATGCTTTTAGATTTTGGCTCTAATGTTTACGGAATCATCTTTTTATCATCAAAGCTACGAAATGCTGAAGGATATGGAACCTCATATGAAAGATGTTACAAGTGGGACATTAATGATTAACAGTTTGTTAATATTGAAATTATATATAGAACTGACTTTATTACTTTCTCATTTATAATTAATAGGATTGCTTCATGAGGTAAATAACGTACACTTAAGAAACTTTTTATGAATAACTTAATAAGTATTTATTTATTCAGGCAAGGGCAAAATATAATGATGACATCCAAGAATCACAACATTTAAAAAAATCGATTATAGAGGTCAATATTTTATTTTATTTCTAGAATGAAATTTTGTTATTCGTTATTAATATGTTTGTTCTCTAGAAAGCCAAAGAAACATACAATCCATTATATTATAAAAAATCTGCTGAATACACAAATCTAGGCATGAATTCTTCTATAACAAAATCTGGGTATCTATTTATAAAAGGAAATCAACGGGTTATGCAAACATGGACTCGTAGATATTTCTTCATTCTAGATGAACAATTGCATTATATTGATAGAGGGGGGAGAGTATGAATTAATTTAAAAAATTTTATTTAACTTTTTTTTTTAAAGATGATTTTTAAGTAAATTTTCTTATAGAATTCAAGGGATGATGATGAAATGGAATCGATAACATTACGTCTTTGTCATATTAAACCTGTTAATAGTACAGATAGACGTTTTTGTTTTGAGGTAATATCTCCAAATAGGTAAGTAATCTTTTTTTTTACTAATTTAATTGAGTTCGATTATAACCTTTACGCTATTTTTGGATTAAAGAACATATATGTTGCAAGCTGAAAACCAAGAAGAAATGAAAGATTGGATTTATTGCTTACAAACAACAGCACAAGATGCAATATATTCTGACCCAAGTACAATATTGATTGCAAATAATTCAGAACAATTTCAAGTATGTATATTTTTTTTTTATAAATCCCCTTAAAACAGCTCTTGTATATATTTAATTAACTAATTTATTCTTAGGAAGTATCCCGGGATGAACTTGCTAATGACAATCGAATAAGTAATGAAGGTTTAAATAGAACAGAAAAATCTATATTATGGATAAGAAAATTGTCAGGAAATGATATCTGCGCCGATTGTAAATCAAAAGGTAAAAATAATTTCTTTTAAAACTTTTATTATAAACTAACAAATGGGCATCTTTTTTCATATTTTAGATCCACAGTGGGCAAGTACAAATTTTGGTACTTTACTATGTATAGAATGTTCTGGAATTCATCGTAGTTTAGGTGTTCATGTTAGTAAGGTTAGATCATTAATGTTGGATAAATGGGAACCAGAGTCACTTGGAGTTATGCTCAAATTAGGAAACTCTAAAACAAATTCAATATATGAAGCAAAACTTGTGACTAATAATGAAATCATCATGAAGAATCCTTCTTGGGAGAGGTATGTTCAATGTATATTTTTCTTAAATCGTTTACTTGCTTTAAGATATTATATATTTTTTTACAGATCAGAGAAAGAAAAGTTCATTATAGACAAATACGTTAGAAAAATGTTTATAGTTTCTGAAGAGGATAAAAGTAATGATACAGTTGATTTGGTAAGAATATAAGCAAACTGTCTCTCGTTTATTTCTGCAATTTGTAGTTAAACCAAAACCCAAACATTTATTTTGGTTATAAGGAATTTTGGAAAGCTATGTTTGAATCGGATCTTTATGAAGCTTTAAGATATTTATCACTTGGAGCTAGTATAGATTGGAAAAACAAAGAGATAAATTCCACTACAGCATTACATCAAGCAATATTAAGGAATGATAATGTTTCAATAGAATTTTTACTTCAATGGTTTTGCAATATAAATGAAGCAGATAATGATGGATGGAGTGGACTCCATCATGCCGCAGCAACAAACAATTCTAGACTATTATTAACTCTAATGAAAAGACATGCTGACATTAATTTAAAAGATAAAAATGGAAAGGTATTAAAGGAAGAAAATTTTTTTTTTTTTTTGTTAATAAAGAAAATATTTATTGAAAAGATTATCTTTTTTATTAGATTCCAGTTGATATTGCAGTTGAATTACAGCATGTACAGGCTGTAACAGCATTAAGATTATATAATTTTGATAATCAGCTAACTAGAACAGAATATTCTACATTTGGAATAGATGAAGCATTGACAAGTATTAATAAACCACCATATATTTCATATAGTTCTACATCAAGTATAGATTCAAGATTTCCAATTACAACAATTACAACAAAAATAAATAACAATGATCAAGATAAAAGTATATCTACAACAACGTCATTATCACCATCACTAACTAAATCTGGTTTATTAAATATGGATGATGCTGAACTTATTAGTAAAAGCTTTATTGGTGATGAAATTTTCAATAATATACAAGAAGAAACAAGAGTTAATTTTGGAATTTCCAATTTAGTTACTTCTAAATTTTCATTAGCTTCTTTGAAATTACCTAATTTTGGCAATATACAAAGAGAAAATGAAACTGAAGAGGAAAATAAGTAAAAATATACTCACATAAAGTATTATTTTATTAATTTATTAGTATTAATTTATTTACTTTTTAGAATATTTATATTTTAATATTACT
>NQWY01024909.1:0-10643 GCA_019425655.1 Rhizophagus prolifer
AAATTTATTGTAATAATAAATATAATGTCAAAATGTTTGCGTCGTATAAATTACCTTGCAGTAGCTTCATCCATTAAAATCACTTTACTATTTCTCAATAAAGCTCTAGCCAAACACAATAATTGCCTTTGTCCTTGACTAAAGTTTTTACCACCTTCACTTACAGGTGTATCCAAATCCTTAAATACGTTTACGTTATCGTGCATGCTTGAACCTCTACTTCCTCTCCTACTCATTAAACTTTTGCCACCCACACTTCCTCTCCTATCCAAAGTTCCCAATGATGTAGCATCTGAAGCAATAATTTGTTCTAACTCGGACGGTATTAAATGAACACGCTTCAATGAAGATAAAATTTCAAAATCTTCATATTGTGAAAATACATCTAAATTTGAACGGATTGTTCCTATAATAATTTATTTTATGTAAAAAGAATTTAATTAATATAAAGTATAAATAAAAGAACCTCATCAATCAATTATTTACCACTAAATAGTATAGGATCCTGTGGTATAATTGTAATTCTCGATCTTAAATCTTCAACTCCAATTGAACTAATATCAATGCCATCGATTGATATTTTTCCATGGGATGGTTCAACAAATCTAAATAATGATAATGCTATCGTTGATTTTCCTGATCCCGTCCTATTATACAAGTTATCAAGAAAAAAAACTTTTATCATCCAAATAACCGTATCAAATGAATGAAACTTTTCAAGAAAAATAAACGTTCGTTTACCTTCCAACGATTCCGACTTTCTCACCACCTTTAATACTAAAACTAATATGATGCAATACCGGTTCTAAATCTTCTGCATATTTAACTTCTAAATTTTCTACTTTAATTTTTCCTTCACATGGCCAAGCAGCCGGAGGTCTTGGAAATATTATTGCAGGAGCTTCTTGTGGCAATTCTGAAAACTCGCACACTCTTTCAACAGCA
The DNA here is from genome assembly GCA_019425655.1 of Rhizophagus prolifer. Lineage (NCBI taxonomy): Eukaryota > Fungi > Glomeromycota > Glomeromycetes > Glomerales > Glomeraceae > Rhizophagus > Rhizophagus prolifer. The sequence continues at coordinate 946 of NQWY01024909.1, forward strand.
TTTAAACTCATCTCCAATAAAGAATATCTCCTTATTGTCCACATAATCTGTTCTGAGAAGTTGAGTGCAAATGACAACGATAAACCTGCTAAACCTGAATCTATTGTGTCTATATTATAAAGTAAAAAGATGCCGGCAAAGAAAGCTAAGAATGCGCCAGATAAATTGTAACGGATTGACAACCATCTATTGGCAACCCACATATTAAAACATGCTCGATGATTTGTATCAATCCTATAATTAAAAAATCAAATTTAGTATATTATATACGTTTTTGTTATTAAATTTAATTAAGACAACATACTTGTCAAATGTATCTTGCATAAATCGTTTCGCAGCACCATATGCTCTAATTGTTGTAATTCCTCTAAAATAATATTGATAATAAGTTAAGAAGTCTTTTTAAAGCTTCATATATAGGTTAAATATCCTTACATTAAAGTTTCCGTAAAATGTGAATACAGAGGTGACCTTGTCACAGAATCCAATCTTTTACACTCTCGGGAAGCTTTAAGGTATAACAGTCCAACTGATACGTAAATAAAGCCTAGTAGAATAAAATACGTAGCATGTTAAAGATTTTATAAACTATATACATCAAGTAATTTGATTGAAATACATACCAGCTATAATCGCAGCGATAATAAATTCTACAAATAACAATAGTTTTAGTATGTAAAATATCATAATTATAAAAATGTATGAATAGAAATACCTTTTGTGATGGCTGTTATCACAAATGCAGTGGTTATTGTCATAATGAGCTATATGAACAAGAAACATTATTTATTTATTGGGAATAATCAAGGAATTAAATAAAGAATCGAAAAAATCACAAAAAATTTTACTTACATTAGATAAAACCCAAGCAAGTTCGCCTAGATAACGACACAATATTAATACTTTTTTTAAAAAATTAAAAATAAAACTATCAAAGTATCTTTTAGCTTTATACCTGATAATTTACTGTCAATAGTTTCAAAATCCTTACTGAATCTATTAAGGATTCTTCCAACAGGTGTAGTATCGAAAAATCTAAGCGGAGCTCTAAGGACTTGATGAAGCAAAATTTTATGTAATTTTTTTGAAGCCCTTAAACCTCCATAATAAAGTATAGTAAATCTTGCAACTCCAAAAAGACTAGATACCAATGTAATTAATATATAAATGTTCAAATAATAATCTATACTATGTTCTTCGATATGTTCTTGATCATCATTATAATTAAATGGAAGAATTCTTGTTGACAAAATCCTTTCTATTTGTTGATTTAATAAGTATGTTGGAGCAATTGTTTGTGAAATTGTTGTTAGATTTACTGGATTTACTGGAATCAAAAAAGGGGAAACTCCATATATTGATGTATAATTGTCATTGATATCATTTTCTAAATTTGCATTTGACCATACTTTTAGCCACCAGCTTTCCATAATCTGAGTCGTTCTAGTTACAATATAGATTATTACGACTAAAGCCCAAAATATTACATATCCATTAGAACGGACATAAGTCTTATATATCTTTAATCTAACAGCTCCAGTCGGACGCGCTTAAATAATAATTATTAAATTTTCTAAGATTAGTTAAACATTCTGAACAGAAAAAAAGTTTTTGTCATTGTAGTCATTGTAATACCTTCTTCTTCAACAAGAACCTTAGGTTTTTTGGAAATTTTCTTTTTTGCTTTTTGCACATCATTTAGATTAACTTCATTTTCAACGTTTTCTACGGCCGTAGAAGATGATGCAGTTGAATTTTCAACTATATGATGTAATTTTACATTATCCACGCCATCTTTTACTACATTTTCTGCAGCTAATTCTGCTGAATCCTTAACATCTTCAGACCTACTATCAGCTTCCTCTAATATTGTACTTAATTTACCAGAACTTTTCAAGTCGCTTATCGCTCCTGCTACCGTTATTTTACCATTATCTATGGCGACCTGATTTAAATGAGAGTGATTAACCTATGATCGAGAATTTTGAATAAAACTAAAAGTAATGTTCGAAATATTACCAGGTACGAAGCTCCGCTCAAACCTAATCTTATGTGATGTGTGACTAAAATAATCGTTCGCCCTTTCATAAAATCACCCAATATACATTCATTCATTAAATGTTTAGCAGTATGTGTGTCAACTGCACTTAAAACATCATCCATCAAGATATGCTGTGCTCTAGAATAAACCGCTCTAATTATGTTTCAAATATATGTTATTATTAATAATGTTAACGCTGATTTAATAAATGTTTACGCAAAGGAAAATATAGAAACCTTGCTAGAGAAATTCTTTGTTTTTGTCCTCCTGAAAGGGTAATTCCTTTCTCTCCAATTTCTGTCATATCACCATCTTCAAAAATTTCCAAATCTGGTTCCAAAGAACACATTTTTATCACAGCTTCATATCTTTCTTCATCATAAGGTAGACCAAAAATAATGTTTGACTTAATAGAAGCATTCTGAAGCCAAGCTTGTTGAGAAACCAATGCAACACTACTTGGCAATATCCAATTCGATGAATTAAGTTCATAAGTTACTATATCTGTTGGAGATTTTGGGCAACATACTCTTCCACTTATCACGTTAGTTTCTTTTTAAATTAAAACATGTTAGTTAATACTTTGAAATATATATTGATATAATTAATTGTCAATCTCTATAATAGTTTACAGTCGCATCTTATTAATGTGACATGTCTAGTAATAGTCAACATTATAGAGAAGGGCCACTTTATATGACGGATCAAAATAAAAATTTTTTACCTCCAAGTAGTGACATCAATAATAGGGTCTAGATAAGAAAAATAAGAAATAATCTTTAAATTGTATCTTAAATGGTATCTATAAATAAAATTCTTCAAATTATTTTTCATAATATTCACCTTTCCTGATCCTGTTGGTCCACCTAATTTAAAATAAAAATATAAATAAATTATTTAAAAGACTCAATTCCAAAATCTCTTCAAATCAAGACGATAAAACTTACATATTATACTTAGTTTTCCAATGGGAAAGTCTATATTCAAATTTTTCATTCTAAATTCTGGTTCATCAGTTTCATCACCAAGTCTATTCCAAGTAACAGTAGCATTCTCGAAACCAATTTTACTTTCTTGTCCTAACGTATTGTCTCCATTCTCTAACACTGAATCAGTAATTTCATCCTCATTCAAAAAATTTTCAATTCTCCTTAAACTAATATAAGCTTGTGAACCATCCATAAATACTTCGGGCAATATATTAAGAGCAAATCTTAACTCATAAAATATTGATAGAGATGTAAAAGCTATTGATGCTGTTAATTCGTTTCCTTGAACTTTGGTGAAAATATAAAATGATGCTATTGTTACTAGCACAGGAGAGACGATCCATACTAGATCGAATACTGTCAGTTGAATAAAAGTACTACGAAGTTGTTTGAGCTCTGAATTACGCGAATCTAAAGAAAAAACATTATATAAATAAAATGATATTTTTCGTTTAAATCATTTGTTCAATAGTATACCTAAAATTCGGTTTTCCCAATTTTTTTCCCATGCATAAAATTTAACCATACGAATTCCTTGCAATACCTATCATATATAAGAATTAGTATCATTTCTTTTTAAAAAAAGTGGCGAAAAAAAAAAAATTTTTTTTTTTTTTACTTACTTCATTCATCAGGTTAACTCTTTTATCCCTTGTTTTCATTAATTTATCCTGAGTTTTATTATAACTCTTTGCGGTTTGATGATTAATTGGTAATATTAAAACCATAACTAATAGTCCATATAAACAACTACTACCTAATAATTGATATAAAAAATAAAATCCCACACACAACTCGATAGGACAATCAATGATACTAATCCACCAAGTTGCAAATTCTGATATTCTATTAGAATCTACTGCCATTAAGTTTGTAATTTTTCCGACAGTGCTATTTTCTTCTTCATCAGTATTTTCTTCATTATCTTTTCCGGAATTTACTATTGAAGTAATAGTAGAATCATATCTTTTCAAAGATTTTGAATAAATTTCAGAATTAAGTTGTGCTTTTATAACAATTTGTAATACGCATGAAGACCAATACCAAACTTGTGTTACTGCTAATTGTAAGGCCACATTTGAAAGAAACATTCCAAATACATAAATAAGACCCCATTCTAATTTATCTCCTAATTGATAAGTTTGAACAAATTCGATAAATTGATAAAGGAATGCATAAGGAGCATAATAAAGTATACCAGTAATTATAGTAAAGAACACTTGAATTAAAATAACTTTCTTATTAGCTTCCATTATTCGATATAAAAGAGAACGATCACGCCATCTTTTAAAGTCATTATATAATGGAGAAGTTCTTAACGAATAAGGTAATTGATCAAAATCAGAATCACTGAGAGAAGTTTGATGATAGGCCTTTTTCATTAATTGATTTACTATGTTAAACATAATAAAATCCCATAATGAACAATATTCTAAAGCATAAACTGGTCTATTATCATATATTAATGGAGGGCCTCGAGGAGTAGTAATAGCAATTATTGTTATTATAAAAGATAAAACGAAATTTGCTAAGGAAAGTAAAACTTGAATTCGTTTTAATTTAGTGAAGGTTATAGAATTAGAGTGAGAGTATAAAGCAGAACGAATTTGCCATAAAGAGCAAAATACAGCAGTAACATAGAAAGCTGTCAAATGAAAATTTATAGTCCATCCCCACTTTCTTGATCCTGACGTTATACTAATTACTGTTAAAATCAAAGCATATAACTAAAAAAAGAAAACAATTAATAATTAATAAATAAATAAAGCAGATCAAGTCAATTAAAGATTAAATATTATTTCCTTACCCAGCAAATTATTAATGCAATATTTAACAAAATACTATTGTCATTTTCATTTTGTATATATCTCAAATAAAATAAAAATCCAAATAGTCCAATTTGTAAAAGAATAATTACGATCTTCGTTACATCCCTTTTTACGGTTGAAAAACGTGTACTACCAATTGGAATATCACCTGTATCTTTAGTCGATAGTTCTTGATAACCACATGTTTTGCAACTATTAATCCCTTGAAATAATAAAATTATTGAACTTAATGAAATTACAGCTACAGCTGGTATTGTCTCTAATAATTCCATTATATCCATATCTGTTTACTTTAATTATTTAATTATTATATTATTTTTTAAAAAAAATGAAAATTAGCCAAATTGATTGTTCATATTTATATAATTTTTTTTTTTTGCCGCAATTTGGTAATCATTACCAAATAAAACTTAAGCATTAATAGCCATACGCCGTTTTCCGTAAATGGTTAAAAAAAATATTTAACTAAAGCATTTATAGTATATGATTTTCCTATCGAAAAAATCTGCTGTAACTGCGCATAATTAAGAAAGGTCGTTCGATACGCAGTATTTTTTGAGTTTCATTGTTTATAAATATTTTTCGTAAACAAATTATTCATGGAATTATTAATTCAATGAAAAATTTTCCATTAGGAATAGAATCGGACTACCGAGTGAATTCCTCTTTTGGAAATATTATTGAGTGAATAGTAAAATATTTTGATCAATTCAATTGGAAAATTGAAATTCAGATTATCAATTATCAGTAGAAACATCCAAACCGAATCGTAAACAGATTCAGTGGATAATAAAGATCCATCGATAAGATTAAGAGTCACTTTGATTTCTTTAACAATATTTTTTTGTCAATGTGGGCGATATTTTTAATCTAATTTGTTCATTTCATCACGTATAAATTTGTCATTTTTATTTCATATTCATAATTAAATTATTTATGGGAAAGCTTGGATATGTAGAATGCCATAATAGTTCTAAATAAAATCAAGGTCTTTATCCTTTTACAATGCTACTATTACGATTTCATAAAAATGATCGTAAAATCTTGTTTTATTTTCAATCATGTTCTTTGATTTCTACCCTTTTGGATAAACTTTAATCCGGACATTTACAATTTTCCATTTTTAGAAAATTCGGACTATTAACCACTCGGGTCCTAAAGTTCCCAGCACAAATCCTATTAACAAAATGGTACCGATTATTTGGGATAAAGTTCAATAAGTTCAATATTAAATGTTGCACATACTTTTAAGAAATTAGATTAAATTCCCCAGTCACATGACCTATTGATAATAATAAGTTTGTTAGAATAAAAGTTTTTTAATTTAAGTTTCTAACATAGAGTGAAACAACATATGTTATCCGAGATGCCTCGCCCTCAATGACATAACGTCCGCCCTTATCCAATTGCTTTAAATATGTAAATGGATAGTAATTAATAAAGCTAAGAAGAATAAGTTAATAGATTTCCCAAAGGTGATCTCACGGCTAATTTAATCTTAAAGATGCCGACGATAAAAGTTATTTGACAGGTTGTCAACTGGATTTTAAATCCTTTTCTTCTTTCTTGGGTAACAAAAAACTTTAAAAATGATAAATTTGATGTAAATCTAGGCGTAAATGTTACACACTAATTCAATTCTTTACTGAATTCATTTTGACAGGTATAAAATGTAACCAGAATGGCGTTCCATTCAATTGCATATCTTGCTCAATATCATTGATGCTTAAATTTTGTGATTATATTCCAGTCCTATTAATTACCAAACAATGAGAACTGATTACGTAAAAATATTCCGTATTTTCGTAATCAATTCCATCACTAAAAAAGGTTAATAATTCTGATCGACACTATCTAAGATTCCCTCTGCAATATACAGTATACGGTATGCACTGTATTTATATTTATTTACACAATAACACAAGAACGGTTACATTTCAAATATTTATTATTACCTCTGAATTATAAAATTTTCTTTCTTTATTGATAACTACTCAAATGAAATCACAACATTGAATATCATCATTATCATTCAATTAAATCTCGCTAAATTCACTATTAAACATGCTAATGAGGTTGAATTCGAATTTGTCCCGGATATGATAATGATACGACGGGGTAAATCTTTGATGGAAGTTTTCTCCATGTAGAAATTTCTGGATATCTTTTATCATTGATTGAGAACGCTAAAGTTTTTTCATTCATATTCAAATGAACAGTTATCTTATCTCCTTCTGCATAAGAAGCTTCTCCACGTTTGAACTTACTATCATTCCAATAAAGCCCACTTGAAGCGAAAACCCATCCATTCCTTTGATATCCTGCAAAACTTTCTACATCAAAACTTTTACCCGCACAAATACCAATATACATCTTTTTACAGCCTTTATCAACGACTAGATCCCACTCATATATACCTTTATCATTAATTAAGATCTTTCCTTTAACATTTTCTGTAGATTTACAACTACTCAATGCTCTCACAGTAGATCCCATCTTTTCAATTGTAAGGTTTGATCCACATGCTGTCTCGTCCCAAATAAAGTTTAATTTACTAATTGAAAGAGGAGAATTAGCAATAGGGGAGCGCAAGTTATCCGGAGTTATGGTTTCAGGATTGGGAAAAAAATTATTTCGATTGGTGTTAACAGGAGACAAATTATTTTGTTTAAAGGAAACAGGAGTTTCAGTTGTAAATGACGAAGGCAAACTAAGATGATTTCTAGCATAATATCTGTAGGCGTCAACTATCTTTTCAGGTGTAATAATATCTAATGGCTCTAATACATCTGTCAAAATTTTTCCTTCTATACGTCGAATATCAATAAATTCAAGTAAAGGAGTTAATATTTCAGTTAATTGTGGTCGAAAACCGCGAAATTCTGTATTTTGTACGATGATATTCGAATCTTGTATTTGATCCATTTTATCCATAGTAGGTAAATAATTTTCAAGCATTTCTACTGCATCCTTTGAAATTTGGTGTGCTACATGGATGATCACAAATCGAAATACTTCATATTCCGTCGCTGGCAAAGATTTTCCTTTCCCTTTTACATATGATAAAAGAAATTTTAAAGCAGGGAAAGATAGCTGATTATATTCAATAGTGTTTAATGGCATTGATGATACATATTCGGCCAATATTTGAAGGAGAGAATTTTCTTCAGATGGTGACAATTTGACAAGTGCTCTTGATAATAATTCTGGAACATTTGATTCTGCTGATGGTTTAAGAAAAAATCCAATAACTCTAATAATATAATCCGAAAGATTCTTTAATTGGAAATAATCTGCTGCATGGTAAATATCGATGATAGTATCATTTTTCAATTCTTCAGCTGTACAAAATCCGGTATATATATAATTGAGTATAATTTTCATAGCAATTGATTTTATCTCAGGAAAACGTATCTGATTTTCATAAGTTTCTTTCATCCCATTATAAAGAAATCCATTAAACACTTCACACCTTGCCGCCAAAATTGCTTTACACGCGTAAAAGCTTCCATCTTCACATAAGATAGTGATATCACTATAGTTTGGGTTGTTTATTAACAATCTCAAATCAGTTGCTAACGAATATCCCTTTGCCATTTTATCGTTCAAAATAAGAAAAATAAAAGAAAAAAGTGATATAAAAAAAAATGAAAAAAAAATTTACGTAAATTTATCCGAGCGGAGAGAGAAGGTAAAGGGTGATCTGGGAGTGAGAAGAAATTTGATTTATACATTTCCTAATACGCGTATTATTACGTAATAATAGGCCTCATGATGCATGTAAAAACCCGAAATTTCCCGTTTTCTAAATTTTTGAAGATTGCGTTTTATTTCCAGCGTAGTCGCCTAGTCGGTATTCATGATTTACTTAATTTCTACCCAAATGTTCTAATTTCAGCCGGTTTTGTAGACGATCTTGATGATCTTATTTATTTTCAATATTACTATTTAATTTTTTCAACCGTTTATCGTTTAGCTAAATTCTGCTAAGAAATTAAAAAACAATGTAATTTAACGTCCAACTTTTAAATAATAATCCTGAAATTTATTAACCAAATTAATTTAAGAAAAACAAACTAGATCATTTCCATTCCAATTTCAGATTTATTAACACTTTACATTATTATGTGTTCGGAAGCGCTGTAAGATACTGTACAATCTGATCTTTAATCGGATAGTTTCCGTCTTCTTCAATATATGAAAACAAAAGAATAATGATATCAGAAGTTATGCAGCAGGTATGGAATTTCGAAGTAAATAATTAGATTCGATAATTTTTAAGACCTCCTATTATAGTCTTTTGTACAAATAATAAATTAAGTTATTCAGGAACAATAACAATTCGATCTTTAGAAATTAGGAATATATGAAGATTACTTCAATTACCTAGAAACATTATAGGATAAGCGTTATTATTAATTAACTGATGATCAAACAAACCTAGTATTACAAAGATAATCTTTTTAGTTAGCTAACCAAATTGAGCAAAATTATTTTTTCAGCCGCACTATGTAACGTGTCAATCCAATCATGCTGTCTAAGTAAAATATTTCCCAAAGTCCCCAAAAAAAGTATATTATCAAGTGAGCGGTTATTTTATTTTTGTTTATTCCGATTGATTTCATTAATTTAAATTAGGAAATTTTCAAGAAAATCATGGAGTTATATTTATTAAAAAGGAATTACTGTCCGAATTTGTTGCTATACAATGTACAAATTTTTCGCGTTTCGTGAAATTGTACGAAATTAAAAATTTTAAGAGTAATTACGCAGACATTTTATTCTTTAAGAAATATTTATTGAGTTTTTTTTTTCTTTGTCTATAATTTTTTGTGCAGT
>NQWY01024912.1:0-13502 GCA_019425655.1 Rhizophagus prolifer
AAAAAAAAAACAAAATAAAATCTATCTAAATCTAAACTAATAAAAGTATTTATTGATGATTACAAAATAAAATCAAAGAAAATGTAATACTATATTACACAAGCATCTCAATTGGAAATATAACTGTCTAAAATATCCCACGTTTTTAATTTGTGACATACTCTCTCCAAATGTTCTAATAGTATACTTCTTGACTGATCTCTTCTTTTCCTATTAATTCTAATTGTTTCTTCATCGTCTTCATCATCAACAAAAATATTTATCGGAGGATTGTCTACGTAAACGATATTTTTATAAAATTTGGCAATTGTTTTGTTCTTTTTGCACAAATCTTCTTTATCTTTTTTGCATTCGCTCTCATTTTTAAAATTACTAAATTTAGTTCTCACAATAGTGACATATTCAGCAATACCACCTTTAAAAATTAATTTTTCAAATAATTCAAACAATTCTATTTTTTCCTTTATCATGAATTTTCCGTCAATCACAAATAAAACTTGGCTTATTCCTTCCGCCATCAAATGGATTATTTCTACTATTTTTTCGTTCGTGACCTCCTTTCTAGTACCGATAATGTCAACCACATGATATTTTATCCCATTCCATTCGAAATCCATTTTCTGGAAATTTTCACTCTTGCTGATTGAGTATTCCTCAGAACCACCCAGTACATTCGCTAATGTGGATTTACCACCACCAGTGTAACCAACTATTAATAAATTTTTTGTTTTTTCTTTCCCCATCCTGAACCCTAATTGGATCAAAGGGTAATTGACCAGAATAACCGAGAACTTCTAATTGCTTATAGATTTACTGTATGATCTGAATCATTAAATGCTGTTCAAACAACCGGACTCAGTAATCAAACAACCAGTCTTCTATCATTTTAACTGATTGGTGATTACGAGAAAACCAAAACTGAGCCTTTTTAAATCCTAGTGATGGTGTACAGCCCTGCATAATGATTATTGAATTGCATAATGGTTGAAATTAATTTAGGAAAAGATCAGACTGTTTTGTTTTACAAATACGTAAATATGCATTGAAATCAATATAAATAAAAAAGGTAAATAAAGATATTTATTATGCAAATTTGTATACGCTGATTTTTATCCAGTCGGTACTTCACATTGATTAATTTGTTGTACATTAATTAATACGAAAATAAAATGAATGATTTACTACGAACATTAACGTACTAGAGATACTATACAAATGCATCCCCCTTAGGTAGGGATGGCAAAATGCGAAAATTTCATTTTATTATGCGCATGATGCGCACGATGCGCACCATATGCATTATGCACATGATATTTATAGTACTATTACACAAATCAAAAAATACGCCGAGACACATCAGAGTCGTCAGTTTTATTATCATTAAGACTCTCTCCTTCACTTTCGCTACTACTATTTATCAAATATTCATCTTCATAACCACTTTCATTTTCACCTGAACTTTGAATTTCGTCATCTACATTTCCCTCATCTAATGAAGTATTTTTATCTGACTCGTTTGTAAACCCTTTCCATTCTGGCTTTTCCCGTGGAATTTGTAATTTATAATTACTATAAATATACACTAATTTAAAGACACGATCAGCTCTTAACCGGTTTCGTTTTTTATCATGGATATATGCAAATGCCGACCAATTTCTTTCAGATGCAGCAGATGTTGTTGGAATAGATAGAACCTTTTTTGCTACTTGAGTAAGTTCAGGTGCAGAATCACTAAAATTTCCACACCACCAAGTTGTAGGATCAACTTTACCAGAAACCTCCCAAGCAAGCTTATTCGCAAAAACTCCATTTTTTTTCCTTATAATTCAAGATTTGCGCCCAAATAATTACTGCACCATCTGAATGATACTTTTGGATAAACTGTGAAATTCTATCCATCGAATTAGAAGTAAGACGGCATCCCATGGAATGATGGATCAAGCAAGTGCGCAACTTCCATAACAGGGTGGTAAATGCTTTCCCACCTATTTTGATAATGTTTTAATATTATTTCCTTCTATATCAAATACATAAACTTGAGAGAATTAAGTTTGATTATTAATAATTTTAGATTACATTTACTAAAAAAAAATATAATAATTTACTTGGTGATTCTAGTTGATTACAATACCAATCTAATATTTTAGATAAAGAAGGTGTATCCGATTCAAACATAGAAATCCCAATAACAAGTTCATTAAGAACTTTGAGCAAATTATCGACATCTTCCCAGAACATATCATTTAATACAATACTTCTTATATCATCATCAATTCTAACAGTTTGATTACGTGATAATTCTGTTATCGTTAATTCAATAGCAAGCTGATTTACCTGATGTGAATTAAGACGAATAGCTGATGATCCCCAACGTGTTTTTACAGGTAATTTAAGTGAAATTTGCCTATCATAATTGATCGTTTTAGAATTGCAGCTGGAATTTGATGTGATTTGAAATATTTAACGATTTTCTTTCCATTTTTCATAATACTATCTGCCCAAGGGAGTTTCATAATATCACCAAATAAAAGATTTAAGGAATGTGCTACACAGCCAAGGAAAACTACTTTTGGATTTAATAGCCAAAAGTTTCCATGCTTTTTTCATTGAGGATGCGTTATCGGTAATAATTGCTGAAAGTTTGGAATGGTCAATTTGTGATATAACTTTATCAATATCGGCGGCAATGTTTTCACCTGTTTGTTTAATTTCACCAGTTTGATAAGCAGAGAAAAATACTGGTTTTGGCGTGGTAATTAAATGATTAGTCCAATGTTCTTGCAACATATTTGACCTAAAAATGTTAATTATATATTTATATTGATTAATAAATCTTCTATAAATAGCAGTAAAAAAAAATATTACCTACCATCCATCGGAAATTAAGCAAATATATATTGCTGATTTAATCAAATCATTTACTTCATTTTTTGTATCTTTATATACCTTGTCGAGTAATGTTGTTGATAAAGCTTTTCGTGAGGGTAATTTAAAACAAGGACGAAGTTTTTAGGATTTTTATCGGTTCTAATTCAGATAATGATAAGAATAATCCACATCGGTAAACCGCTTGTGCAAACAATAGTCTTGTTCTGCTAAAGATATTTTGTCAACAAAATTATTTATTGATTTTTGTGATTGTAATATAGGTTTTTTAGCAGTAGCAATATTATTTGCTCTGTTGATAAATGAGAATTATTATGTTGCTTTGAGGTTTTAAAATGTGCAATACATTTATTAGCGGCAGCATTTACCTTCATAATTACAGTATTTGTATTGTGCACGGGCTTGCCGAAAACCAGCCACATGTCCATTAAAGTGAGACTAGCTGGAGGCATTTTGAACGAAGTAAAAAAATTTTTTTTTTGTGAAAGATCTAATATTCAATGTAATACAAGTCTATTTATATATTCCATTTTCGTTAAACATAATTCTGGCCAGAGTTGAGGTATAATTTTCACCAGAATTACAACTTATTAATTGTTATATACTATATCATGTGCATAATGTGCATTATGCGCATTGCATAATACATAATGCGGATGGCACATCTCTATTCTCTACCCTCGTTTAAAGAAAGGGTGCATTTAAAATAGAATATTTTTCTATACGTAGAGATATTTTATTTAGATTAATATTTGAAGATAGATAGTTGATTAATTTAGAAGTTGCAGGATTTGTACGTAATGACGATAAGAATAGGTTCAATAAATAAATTTACTTCAAAAATCATGAAATCGGTTAATGGCGGATTTTTCTGTACATTACTTTCTTTGTTTAATATTATACATAAGCATGTTAATAATTCCAAATCAGGGAGTATTTTACCTAATATTAATATCTAAGCAATATTAAATAGCTGTGTATTTTTTCTAACTACGGTTAGTCGTTTGCATCGGTACGAAACGCCCAGATATAACCGCAGATTATGTCCTTATCTGCATTATTGCATGCATAGTGATTTATAAAAAGAAATCATGTTAAAGAAATAATCAAAAATACTGGTAGTGCGAATATACTTTTATTTTAAATGTTTATGACTTTACAAAAGTTAAAATAACAGTTTATACGTTATAATTTTTTAATAGTTATAATAATTATAAGCAACTGATCAAAGATTCATTAAAAATAATGGGGAAAGTTAAGAATTTATTAATAGTTGGTCATTCTGGTGGCGGTAAATCCACATTAGCCAATGTGTTAAGTGATGCCAATGATTTCGGAGAACACTCTAATCAAATTTTTAAGAAAAAAGATTTCGAATGGAAAGGAGCTAAATATTGTGTGGTCGACATAGAAAAGGAAGTCACGTATGAAAAAATACAAGAAATAATTGATTTGATACCGGAAGGGATAAGCCAGATTTTATTTATAATTGATGGGAAATTCACGGCAGAAGAAATACTTGAAGAAGTTCTTTTACAAAATGATATTGCTGAATATATCACTATTGTGAGGACTAAATTTAGTAATTTTAAAAATGAAGGCGCACGCAAAAAGGATAAAGATGATTTATGTAAGAAGAGCGAAACAATTGGAAAATTATGTAAAAATATCGTTTATGTAGATAATCCCCCGATAAATATTGCCATTTATGATGAAGATGATGAAGAAACAATTGAAATTAATAAAAAAAGAAGAGGTCAGTCAAAAAAAATATTATTGGAACATTTAGAAAAAGTATCTCACAAATTGAAAACGTGGGATATTTTACGTCCAATTATTTTACAAATCTTAAAGACAACCAACTACATCTAATTTTATCAGAGTAATTTATAGAGTTGGAAAAAAAATTTTTGAAATCAATTTTTTTATATAGTATATATTATTAAAAACATTGTAAAGTACAATATATTAAATGGGAAATTTGAAAGAACTTTATATTTATTTCATAGTGTAAAATAATGTGGTGATATGGAATAAATTACTCAGCGGTGCCTTGTAAATTACTTTAAGTGGATTGAGTGATATCATCCCCTTCACTTATCTCAGACTTTCTTATTAATAAATAGGATTATTCTATATCTTGAACTTTATTATTTAATTATTGTCAGTTTTTAATTTCCTGATAATATTAGCAACTGCTGAATCATCCGATTCTAAATGTGACCTCACTAGCCTTGCTAAATCTTCTAACTTGTTCGATCTATCCAACTTGTCCCACATATTTAATTTGTATTTTTTTGAACATACTTTCTTCAAATGCTCTAAGAGTATAGTTCTTGACCTTTCTCTTCTTTTACTATTGTTTTTTACTGTAAATATGTGTCGGGGGATTGTCTACATGAACGATGTGTAAGCTGCGCGAGCTAAAAGAGATGGGAAATTTATTAAATATTTTTTTGTTTAAACTACGTAAATCTTTTTTGTCTTTTTTGCACTCATCTTTCTTTTTAAAGTCTTTAAATTTAGTTCTCACAATAGTAGTATATTTGACAATATCGGTTTTTAAAATGTCTCTTTCAATTTCTTTAAGCTTTTCTCTTTCTTCAGCCGTTAATCTTTGGTCAACTACAAATAAAACTTGGCTTATCCCTTCTGGCATTGAATAGATTACTTGTCCTATTTTGTATAAAATTTCACTTTCAATTAAATTAACTCTAATATCAACCACATGGTATTTTGTACCGTACCAAACGAAATCATTTTCTTGGAAATCTCTCGAATTCCTAACTGTACGTTCACTTTCATCGAAATCTTTAGTATTGCATACTACATTAGCTAATGTGGATTTACCGGAAGTACTGAGACCAATTATTAATAAATTCTCTCTCGCCATATTGTTCTAAGAAAATTTTTATTGTACCCGCTCAAAAAATATTTATACCATCAAAATGAAATTTGTGTAACTAATTACTGGTCAACTGATGATCACGCATATCATTTCCGTGATGATATTTAGTAATTGGCCTGGAATGTAATAATCAAAATAAATAGTTAAAATGATTTGAATCAGTTTGCAAGAATGTCATTGAAATGATTGTATTTATTTTAAATTATGTAAAAAATTTAGATACAGTAGTGTAGCTAAAAAAGTATTAGATCTTGACAATGCATTCTATATGATTGTAGTAGTAATGGTGAAAAAATAATTGTGAAGATTAAGAAGATTTCATTAGTTCTTTTAATTTCTTTAATTAAATAAGAACTGTTAACTGTATATTGAAGATTTTCTGAATCATCTATATAATTCAATTTTTCATCCTTTAAAGCCATGTTCTATTATCATTAAGTCAGAATATCATTCCGTGCCATGACTGAGGATCCAATCATCATCTTGCTCTTGTCTATTTCGGATGACATCGCATCTACCCTTTGCATTTCTTTTTTACGATTGTTTGATTTACCAAAAGAATATTACATTTCAGCTGATAGCAATGCGATTAATATAATATATATTGAAGTTCAAATAATAACAAATTTTTTTTTACAATATCATTTTTTATTTCGGTATTTTACCAAAAATAACCAAAACATTTTGACTCAAGTATAATGAGATTATCATTTTTCTCATTTTTTTCAAATGAGCAACAGGAAACTAAGTACTTGCGACCAATTTCCAGATATCTGTACAGTAGTAAAAAGATAGGATGAAACAACAAATAAGTACATGAGCATCAAAAGCACCTGACACAATTTCCTCGTGTACTGATTTTTTACCAAACCTTTCAAAAGGATACAAATAGAAAAAGAAAATCATAATAACTATCCTCAAGATCCTATTTTTCTTAACAATCGCAATTTCTATTTGTCAATCGGATTTTGGACTTTAAGATCTAAGCAGTATAACAGAAATTCTTGCGAATTTTTCATGATGATCGTGATTTTAATTTATCAATACTTTAAATTACTTTAAATTAAGCGGTATAAAGAAAAATTCGTACGAATTTTTCTTAATAACATGAAAAGCAAAACTAGTAAAACTACATACAAGTGTGGTATTGTCAATTGCAAATGGACTCACCCATTATTTTGGATATTCATGGTCATTGTAGCCGTGAAAGACATAACAAGGTGTTAGCTTTCGTTTCTTGTGAGTACCGAAGTAAAGCCATATAATTACGCTATTAATAGGTCGTCTTGGATTTTTTAAAAACGGTAACGGTACGTTGCCAAAAAGTTCTAATGATAGAAAAAAAAAAATTATGATCAACATATATATTTTTAGACCACGTGATACGTTATGTTACATGTACTTAATTTATGATTTTTTACTGCAAATGATAAAATTTATAAAATATAATAAGTATTTATCCTTTATTGTTGATATTATTAATATTAGTTGGAGAAGAGGTAACAGATTTACTATTTTTTTGTGCTCTATACCATTTATATAACATACAAGAAAATAAAGAAATAACGATTCCACCACAAATACCTCCTAAAACAGTACCAATGATTAATTTCTTATCCTTAGTACCTTGAAAGTTATAACCATTATCAAAACCATTATTTGGATTATTCGAAATCGCATTACCATCTGATCCATTTAATGGTAATAAGACATTATCAATAACATACATTACACCATTTTGTAATAATATATCAGATTTTTCCACTTTTCCATTATTAACATAAATAGTATCATTTTTAACCGTAAAATGTAATTTTTTTCCAGTATCACTTGATTCTACATCCATACCATCTTTAATCTCATAGATTACTGTACCAATTATTACATGAAGTTTTAATAAAGAATATTTTTCAGATGATCCCATAGATAAAATATTTGGTCTATTAAATGCATCATTTGTTGGTACGAATATAGTCATTCCTATTGTTGAATTAAATTTTGATAACAAATTTGCATTCGTGGAAGTATTTAAAAATTGAGTTAAACCCAAATTATTTGCTGTATCAATAAATGATAAAGGAGGTAATATAACTATTGATCAAATGAGTTTTTAAGTTAGTATAAAAATACAAAAAAGGTAAAAGAATATAACGCAAAAGGTATATGGAAAATTACCTGAGTCAATTATATGTATGACTCCGTTGGTACATACAATATCCATTTGAATGATTTTTACTGGTAATTTACTATTACCATTACTATTACCATTATTAATTGTAATATCTCCTTGTAAAGATTTCATTAAATAGAGAACTTGTCCCCCATTTGGTAGCTGTACCAACGAAGAATCATTTAATAATGTATTTACGGTTAAACTTGGCGCTAAATCCTTAGATTGTATCTCTCGATCTAAAAAAAAGAAAAGTAAATTAATTAATTAACCTAATTTTTTAGATACAATATCTATTTCTTAGTTACTTACTTGGAACTGTGTGATATCTTATTAAATTTGAAACAAAAGCACCATTCGCATCCGTGAGGTCAATTCCTGATGAAAAGAATGCATCATTTGTTGGTGCAAATAAAGTTCCAGCGAGTGGTGAATCAAGTAACGTAAATAAATCAGCCAATCCCTGATAACTCAATATTTGCTTTAAGGTTGATAAATTATTTGCGGTTTGAATATAACTTGCTATGGTGACTGTTTGCCCTGTTACATTGCTTGTATAATTATTACTAAATATAATAACTAGGAATAAAAATTTCTGAATAAATTGAACCCAAGGAAAAAAATACATGACGTCGTTGTGACTAAAGCGTTTGAGTTACTGAAAATACTTGTACTATATACTTATATCGCCAATATTTGATTGTTATCATTAAACTGTCGATCATAAATTATTTAAATTATCGGAAGGTGAAAAAAAAATAATAAATAAATTAAATCATATTCGCACTTTTAAATAAAAGATCGTAATATTTTTGATTAGAGAAAATTCTTTTTTTAAGAAAAAATTTGAAACTACACGCTATTAATACTATTGCGCAAATGTAATACAAGTCTAACTTTACAAATTGATTGCCGCAATATTTCCCGGGGCGTGAAATTCATTTACTTAATACGGCTTAGAGCTGTAAACACAAAATTGGTCATAATGTATATTACGCCTATAATATATTTATATCAATTGTTTCGATAAAGAAAAATCTAAATACTATAAATATTCGTTGCCGCATGAATGATGGATTGAATGAATATATATATTTTCCCTTTTTACTTTCTCATTTTCCTCTTCTCAAATAATTTAATTAATTTCAAGGGGTTTCTTTTTTGTAAAGAGAATATTTCTTGTGGGCGGAACGTTGTTCAGATGATCTATTTGTTAGGGTATGATACCCTCCCTGTACTTTCTTTTGTACTTAAAATAGAAAAGTTTTGACCCTTTTTTTTTATGTGTGGCGTGACCAAAATTAACTTAAATGTAGCCTTTTAAGGAAATTTTTTATTTATAGATTATTAAATTTTGTTTAAGTTTAACAAAATAAGCAATAGAAATATTTTCGGCGCATTTACGTTGTAATTGGACAATTTAGAATCGATTGTTGTTAATCTTTGGTTAGTGTATTTGATAAAGGTAATTACGATTTACGGATATTAATATTGTAATATATAAATTGAATTTCGTCGAAGGATTTAATGAACAATGACAACTATGAAAAAACTATATAAACTTAATTCACCTAACCTAATCTTCCAAACCCTGATTATAAAAAAAAATATTTCTAATTTCTATTTATAGGAAAATTTGATACATGTTTCAGATTAGTTATACTAAATATAATCTAATTAAATCTGCAAGAACCGAGTGTAATTTACAGAACGAAATCTTTCGTAATTCAGACAATGGTATATATAAATTCACAGGACGTAAAATGGTTAAATTTACATGTCGCGAAAAAAAAAATCTTTGCATCATTTTTATTATACATTTATTTTGAATATATAAACGGGGATTATTTTACAATTTAATCATATTTCCTTAATTTATGCCTAATAATTTACCTACTTAATTATATACGTATTTATTGTCCATAAAATTGTGGATAATTTATATCGTGAATCGTTAAAGTGTTCATATAATATTCTCCCAATTCATAGATTGGGGCAGGCAAGGGAGCGAAAAAATTATTGTTATCTTTCAATTCGTTTGTGTTTGTCGAACTTATAGGTAAAGATGAAGTTGAAGGAGAAGACGGATTAGACCAATAATGAGAATAATCAGAAACCGGCGAAGAATTTTCGGATGAATATGTCGAAATAGATAAATCATCTATATAAGTATCTTGTGGAGGGATTAAATATAGCGTATTGTGATTGTATCTTGGTCTCATACCAAAAATTGAATTATCTTCTAATAGTGTAAAATCGTTTCCTGACAAAGTTGGATATGTGACGTTTACCATATCACCAATATTAGTTGTTAAAGTAGTGGTTATAACGGAATTGTCCGATTGTTGCTCATTCGAAGTGTTAAATTGTTTAGTATTTGAAGTCGAATTAATAGTAGGATTTAAAATTTTCTTTTTTCGTTCTGAATCTTTTGTCGTATCTGACTTTGTTGTTGTAGGATTTAACATTAAAGAAGAACGTGCATCTAAATATTGTCTTTCGGTTTCACGTGCTAATTTTCGATAGGCCGATTTAACAATAGGTGGTTCTTGACTCCAAGAATCTGCTGCCAAAGTTGAAAGTTTTGTCATTTTAATCTTATAATTATTCGCCTTGAGTTCTTTAACTAAAGCAGCACGATAAATAAAAAATTCATTGGGCATTTTTGGATTCTTATTTTTGTGTTTTAAGAG
This sequence comes from Rhizophagus prolifer, assembly GCA_019425655.1. NCBI lineage: Eukaryota > Fungi > Glomeromycota > Glomeromycetes > Glomerales > Glomeraceae > Rhizophagus > Rhizophagus prolifer. The sequence continues at coordinate 10,658 of NQWY01024912.1, forward strand.
ATTCGTTACTAAAGATTTAGTATCGATAGTTGGAGGAAAAGTTGGTCGTTTAACAGAAATCGATTTTAGGTCATCCATTTCATTGGGCTTATTATTGAAAATGTCGTTAAAACTTTTAGTATTTTCATGATTATTCATTTGATTTCCATGAGCTAAACTTATAAAAGTTTGGGAGTTCAAAGGAGTTGTTTGTGATTTGTTCATATTGTCAATATTAAATAAATATTTCTCAAGGGAATAATTGCGATTATTATAATTAGCACGAAAATGACATTTAGGAGAAGGAATCATATAAAATTTTATAAGCAGTTTATATGTCTCGCAACCGGAAATAACAAAGTATGCCGAAATTCCGATGAAAGCGTCATTGTCCGCAGTTATACTGCGGTTAATAAAATCTGCATCATTCTTATTGTTTCCCTAAACTGTTTGTACATCATTCATCAAAGAGGATCTCTTTCTCCGAATTATAAAAAAGGTAATAATTTTTTATGCAAGATGTGGTAATATCATGTTTTTCGGAAATCTAAACCCTATTCAATGCTGCGTATAGCGTAAAATAAATGTTATGAGATAACAGTTTTACTCTTAGTTTCTTCATATAGCAAGTACAAATCAAAAAACCGGAATTTCTCTTGGAAAATGTAGAGTAAAATCGATATCGATTAAATTTAAAATCTTTAATACTTACCTTTTAGTAAATTTTTTAGAAAACTCTTGGTGGGTGATAAAAAAGTTGCCGAGAGAATGTAATAAGGATTTATCATGAAATTGGAGAACCTAAAGTAAATATTCCAAGAATTCTTCGGGTAACTAAATTAATTTACATATTTTTGAGGTATCATTCACAACTAACATAAGATCTTAATTGTTTCAATCTCACATCGACTCTTACGCAAAATTCCCTTACCAGACGCTAGATTCAAGAGTCGTATTACAGTATATTATAACGGAAGAACTCATTAATAGACATTTTAAAAGTATATTTTTTTGGAGATTGTTTTTTTTTCAATAAAATAATTGTCGCGTAATTATACATTATACTGTATGTTAAATAAATATATAGTCCTTCGTTTCGCTCCGGACTAATTAGATCAAAGTAAACTTTATTTATGTTTTGATATAATGCAATACTAAATCAAGATAAATAATAATATTTAAATGGAAAATTTGAAAAGGGCATTAGTCTAAGGTTGATTGAATAATAAAATATAAATTTTCACTTTCGATATTTGATAAATTTCAATTCAATAGCGCCTCGTAACAAATGTATCGTAAGATGAATGATACGTAGCAAAAGAAACCACCACTTTCATTTTCACTCCTCTCCTATTAAATAAACGGGTTTTCTTTATATCTTGAATTTTTTATTATTAGTTATTAATTTCTCGATAATATTAGCAACTACTGGATCATCTGATTCTAAATGTAACTTCAAGTTTGCTAAATCTTCTAACTCTAACTTCTTCGATCTATCCAACTTATCCCACATATTTAATTTGTATTTTTTTGATTTTGAACATACTTTCTTCAAATGTTCTAGGAGTATATTTCTTGACTTTTCTCTTCTTTTTTCATTAATTTTTGTTATGTCATCATCATTCTTAAGAATATGTGTCGGGGGATTGTCTACGTGAACGATGTGTAAGTGGGACGAGTTAAAGAGTATAGAAGATTTGTTAAATATTTTTTTGTTTAAATTACGCAAATCTAATTTGTCATTTTCGCACCCTTCTTTATGTTTAAAGTCACTAAATTTAGTTCTCACAATAGTAGTATATTTGACAATACCGATTTTTAAAATGTCATTTTCAATTTCTTTAAGTTTTTCCACGTCTGATCTTTGATTAACTACAAATAAAACTTGGCTTATCCCTTCCGGCATTGAATAGATTACTTGTCCTATACTGTATAAAATTTCACTTTCAATTAAATTAACACTAATATCAACCACATGATATTCCGTCCCCCCCTCCTTGAATTTAAATTCTTGGAATTCTTTTGAAGTCCTAATTGTGCGCTCGTTTTCATCAAAATCCATAGTATTACATAGTACGTTTGCTAATGTGGATTTACCGGAATTAGTGGGACCAATTATTAGTATATTCTCTCTAGTCGTATTTAATTTCATTATCTTTGTTATCGAATATAAATGTTTTTTTGTCCAAATATTTTAAGAAAATTTGTGTGCCTGTTATCACTTTGTCAGAGGGTACTATAACTGTACGGTCAACTTTACACTATAGTGACCACGTTACTACCAATCCTCTTCAGTCTGAACTTCAAAAAATTAAGGCTAGAAGGAGCGAGTTGAATTGGGTTTCTTTTGCTTCAAGAACTCTAATCCTTCCCTATTTTTTTCTTTATACTCCGGTTTTGGACTTGGACTTCAAAATTAAAGTTTTCTTTTTTGTCTTATTTTTCCTTTTAATTAAGTAACGTTTCTTTAACAGATTCCTTGGATATTATAAACTTCAAAATTTGGGTTTTAAAATTAAAACTAGGAAGAGTAGGTACTTGTTTTTTGTTATAAATAAAAATGTTAATTGATATTCTTTAATTTAATTTAAGACAGCTTGTATAGAGAAGGTGGGAAGTTGGGAAGGAAGGGAATTGGGAAGGAAGGGATTTAGGAAGTTGGGAAGGAAGGGAATTGGGAAGGAGGGGATTTAGGAAGTTGGGAAGGGAGAATTAACGAGTATAAGGTTTATTAATCCGTATAAATAGGTGGTTAGAACCTCATCATTTGTGTCATAAGTGAGGAGTCATCCGATACCTCTCGGATTATTGTGAAATAAATATTATGCGGGTTAAGTCAGACCCGTCGCACGTCAAGAACGATACA
>NQWY01024916.1:0-13382 GCA_019425655.1 Rhizophagus prolifer
GATACTTCGAGTAAACCTGAATGGGACAGCTTCAGCATTGAATAACAAAGGTTGATGCGGATTGAACGCTAAATCGAACAAAATATTTTGAGATTGTGAATATTGGAAAAGATATAATTACATATGAAAAAACATATATATACATACTTGGAAGTAATTCCGAAGTCCAAATATTCCCTGTATTTCGTGAAATCATGAATTTGTGTGGATGTCTTTGGCCGATGCACAATGCGTATGTCATAAATGATACAGCTGCCATCTGATTGGTAAATTGTTTACGTATCGTCCAAAGATCTTCATGCGATTTCATAGTTTTATACATGAACTAAAGAAAAAAAAATATTTAATTATTATCTAATAAGTTTGAAACAAGTATTTTCGACAATACAACAAACCTTTGTTAACGTATCATTCGGGATATATTTCGTAGCGATTTGCTCAGCGATCTCGACTCTTAAATTATACAAATCTTTTCTCTAATTTTTTCAAAAAACTAAATTAAAATAAAATTTGAATCAAGAATTAACAGATGAAAAAAACATTACCACTATAAGATGCGATAAATTATTTCTCATTTTCTTATTATAATATATAATTGGGTCATCCTTTGATATTCCAGTATTATCGCAATGATCCTCATAAATATCTTGAAGTGAGCAATATGAAGAATCGTCTTGGATGATTCTAATTTGAGGGGCCAGTGGAATGATTAATGGAAGATGGAAAGAAAGATTGCGCTTGCGACTCTCTTTACGGCGTTCTAACACGCTAAAATTTAATCGAATATGTTAATTCTAATTTTATAAAATATCAATTGTTTAAAATAATTATACCTATTAAGTATTCTAAAAAGTTGTATTATTCGTTCTTCACGACGACTATGTCTTACTGATGGATGTTGGACAGCGAATGGGTGAAGACTTCCATCATGCCCTCGAATTGTAACCCTTCGGTAACAAAATCCATGAGCTCTAACAACTTCAACATCTGGCAAAAATCGATCAATTCGTACAAAATCTGCATTGTTGTCTTTAAGCTGAAAACAAAAAAAAAAAATTATTTCTAATTGTTTCAATATGTTAATTATTAAATTCCAAACTTTATTTAACTAACCAATAAATATTGTCCAGGTATTTCAACTTCCTCAAACTTTTGATGTTGAAACTCGACAAGATAGGTGCTGAAATGTTCTAAATGCTGCTTTCGAGGTTTACTATCCAATACAATTTCAAAACGATCTCTCCATTTACGGAGGGTCTCAACATAAGTTGCCAAGTCTGGCTTCCGAATAATAAAGTCCTCTTCAAATGCCGTCTATTCATTCACAAGGCAAAATTAAACTAATATTATTAAAGATTTCCTTATAGGTAACAAATGTCATTACTTTACCTTAATTGGCCCTGTATACAAATTATCTGCAAAACGTTTTATATTAGCTTCCATTATTGGAGATAATAATCCATTGTCATTCGGATTGTTCAGTCGTGTAATTAGTTGCTATGTTTAAAGTTTAACGATAAGTACAAAGGTGTCATCTGTTTAAACAATAACATGAATAAGGAAAAAATTAATTTTTTATTTTATTTACCTGTACGCCATCATTTAAAAGTGTAACTATCAACCTATAAATATCTTCGTCTGACGAAGGCTTAAGACGTTGCTGGATCTGATCGACCATGGTTTCCATTGAAAGAGCCAACAATGGAAATGCTGTTTTCAATATAGACATGATATCTTCGACATGTTCCCATGGTTGCTTGGGAAGTTGTTGTTGGGCTCCCACTGGATTCATGGTTTGTAGTGTATGTATAGCTGGATTAATTCCTGGAGTTGGTGTCATTGGTGACCTTCCAGTTTCAACATTCGCTGAAGGTGTTGTAGTTACATGTCCTTGCAAAACAATGTTAGGTGTTGTAGGGATGTTATTTGCCATACCATTGGTTGGTGTTGAGGTTGATGGTGTACTCGGAATTGTGGCAGGAGTCATCCCATTAGAAACTGCATTCATGCCCTGAATATTTTGTATCGATTGTACAGGAACGTTAGGAGATGATGTCGACATATTCATGCCATTATTGATACCTTGTATTGCTGGGCTTTGTGGTGGTTGAGGCGGTACAGGACTTGATTGATTACCAAAGTTTACCGAATGAGTATTTATCTGAGAGGGACTTCTCTGAGCAGGGCTAGGACTTGCTTGACTTTGAGTTGCCTGCACTTTCCGGTGAATATTTCCATTAGATTTAATTAATCCTTCAGCGTTTGTCGTTGACGTAGGTACAGGTGTTGGAGTTGCTGGTGTGTTAACAGCAGAAGGAATATGTCCAGTACGGGCTGCTTGCTGCTGTTGTGCAATAGCAGCCTGCTTTTTAATTAACATGTATTCTTCTCTTGCTGTTCTTAAATGATAATGCAGCGCCTATTTTTTATAAAAAAAAATAAGTACTTGTATTTTAATAAAAGCAAAACATCGTTATAAAATCGATAATACCTGTGGATACTGTTTTGCAATCTTCATAAGAATAATACGAGCATGTTTGGCTTCTTTATGCATCAAACAAATTATAAGTTGTGGTATAAACGTTATCCAATACCATACTGGAACATCGCTCTTGCTATTATATATTTCAAACACTCGTGATATATGACTCTGAGGGTCCTCAAGAGATAAAAGCCACAAAATACGGATAAGTAACTTTCTTGACTTGGCATTATTATATAGGCCCGCAGCTTGTAAATAACAACTCAAAGCATTAGCAGCTAAAGTGGTATCTCCGGGCTCTTCTTTAAACTTGCGATCATTATAGTATCCCCAAGCTGCCCAAGCTTTAGGAAGACGCATTTCTACTTGAACGGCTCGAGAAAAGCTATCATTGGCTTCTGCATTTCTGCCTAATTTCGCTAATATCATTCCGCGTAAGGTATGAAATTCAGCTTTTTGTTGAGGACCAAAATAATTTAAATTGGTATTATTTATAACATCCAAAGCTGCTGACACTTCCCCTGGATTTTGATAATGACACTTAGTTTGTTCTCTTAGTTTTAAGAATGCCTCTTGGATTTCAATATTAGGCAATGAATATATGTGCTGTAAGAAATTTACACACACATCAGATAAATGATGCTTTCTTGCTACATGAGCGAAACGGTTTATTGTCCATGCAGTTTCATGATGACCACGAAACGGATAATTTGTTGGGGCCATCGTATTATTGTTAGGCTGTAACTGAAATTGAGCAAACGACTTATTTATGACAGCAAATACATGCCTTCGCCATGCTACAATATCACTCCAAATATTAATATCGTCCCACATATTAGGTAATCGTTCTCTCCAACTTTGTAATACAGTTTTTAACTCACTAGCTTTAGTGTCCGCATTTTGGTTATTTATACTGACTAATGTTGCAAACATTTTTGTAGCCTCGTCAAATTCTACTAAAATTTGGAAAGTATGTAATAATGAAATATGGCTATGAGATACCACATTAGGTAATGTATGCCATTTATGTAAAACTGATTGGTGAGCTTCCCCAGATAACTTCTTATATTCTTCTAAATTATTGCTATTGAGAGACTTCATTAAAGAAATAAATGCTTCAAATACTTTACCACGTGGTGAAGAGGAATCTGACATTAACATATTAGCTTGTTCGATTAACTCTTTTTCGATTGTCCAATCCGTTAAACGGAAAGAACATTCAATCATTAAATCAATATTATTCTCACTCTTTGCGAAGTCAGTTAGAATATCCCATTGTTGTAATTTCTGTGCACAGACTATCCAACGATCTTCCCATAATAAATATTCAGGTTCAGTGCATTGCGAACCTGATGATTTAACTTTATTCTGAGCATTTTCATAAGTTATTTGTGCTTGTACCCAATTTCCACTTTGTTCAGACGAAATTGCTGAATTTGTTTCGACATATCTTCCACGTCGCCTCCATAACCCATAATACATGTCATCTTCAGACAAAGAGGAATATAAATCTGCTAGAGCGTCCAAAGTACTATCTTTATATTTCTCATCATCTTTATCGCCATCGCTCACAGTACGCTGAAGCATTTCCATGGAAATATGCCATGCGCCATGAAACTTCCCAAGATATTTTATTAAATGTGGAGGTAATTTAATAACGTGCAAACAACGAGATATACCATCTAATAAAGCTTGTATACAATTTGGTCTCGCATCAGTCTGAGATGAATGATAATCTTTAGATAAGAGTGATACCAAACTATCAGTTAATTCTTGTCTATCTTTATTCGATATAGCGGACCAACATATTGGAAAAAGGTCAACCCAAAGGTTATAAGCAACATTATCGTCTAAACGATGAAGTTGTTTTAAAGGCGATAATAAATCGCTAACACGTAATTTTTTCATGTCACGCAAAAATTCTTGACGGCTTACAATAAACTCTTTCAATTCCTCATTTATATTCGATTGATGACATGTGATATTAGGAACCCCAACTGTGGTAATTGCTTTTGTTTGCAAACAATGAACTGGTGGCTGGATCTTCTTCTTAGAAGAAATTGATCCAACCAATAAATCTAAAGCTTGATGAATCCAGAAATAATTAACAAGGTATTCCCAACTTTGTACAGATATTATGTAGGTAAGGCGCGTTGGCAAAAGTTTAGGCCTGCTATGATCAAATATATCCATGAACCGATTACGTAATTTAGGATTCCCATAACGCGTTCCCATAAGAAATGCTTGTTCCAATCTTACAGTCAACTCAGATCTAGCAAATGAAGGGTTACTATATATATCAACAACTAAATTTAGATAATCCTCAATTAAAGTCTTATCTTCTAGAGATTCATAACATAACATCTTTAGTAGTATTTTACCCTGTTCTTCCATAGTTGGATATGGTTCAACTTTGTCGATTACCCACTGTTTTGCCATTTCGAAAATGGAGCGTGAAAGCTCGATATCTCTTGACTTTTCTATTAAGTGTGAGAGAGACGTAAGAAAAGCTTGTCTTGATTCAGTCAGCTCTGAAATTCGAGAATTCACTAGTTGTAACGACATAATCAAAATATTAACAGGTGAGTCTAGATTTTGCCCATTATTATTTGTAATATTACTTCCACTAGAAGTAGTATTTTGTATAGGATCATTTGTAAGTTTTTGAACGACTTGGATAATTCCAGGTAAGAAATTATCAATATTTTTTGGCGTTGAATAGCCTACAGCTTTCAATAACATCATCACACTATATAAATTATTCAAATTTTGAAGTCCATCTTGTATCGTTGAATGAACCATTTTAATAAAGTTATCAATATCTGTTTCTTGTTTTATTACAGGTTGTGGCTCTGGTGATGAATCAATTGGTTCAACTGGGAACATACTAGCATATACTTTGTAGATTTTAACCAGTACTGGATGAAGACATTTTTGAATGCGTGGATTATTACTTTTAATACTACGTTCAAGTAATTCTCTTAAATTGTCAATATTTGTAATACACCAATCACCCTGTTTCCGATCCAATATTACATCAATAACGTCTAAACTATTGCAAATACTATCAAGAGTATTATCCGTAACGTCTGCTTTAAGAGTTCGATCAAAAATATTCAACTTCACATTAACTTCTGGCCAGAATTCGGGTTGTAAGAACTCTTTTATTAAATCAAGAGCTCTTCGAGCTAATCCAATTTTAATGACCGACTCACTAGAAGTACACACAAATCGAACAAGATAATTGACAACATTCTCTCTCAAACTGAGATTTAAAATGTATCTAGAATTTTGGTCCGATATAACTCCACGCAATTCTCCGCTATGTTCCATTAGTTGTCTTTTACGTGGAGAAAACTCTGTTTCAGCTTCAAATCTTCGTTTTTCAGGTGTTGTTGCAACGGGAGTTGAAGCAGCGCTATTAGTGTAATGATCTTGTGAACGATATTCTGATATTCTACGTCTTTCCCATTTCAGAATCAATTCAGAAAGATCTATTGTCAAGAGTCGAGTTTCTGCGGTTGCACTCTGAAGTAATCCTAATCGTGTTAAAGTATTCGCTATTTGGGGCATAAAATGCTCCCGATATTCATAAAATAAATCTGGATGACGTACAAGCATTTGATAAACATTAACTAATTGGGATACGCTATGACCATCCTCTAAAAGAACTTTCTTAGTATAGTGAATCCAAGTAGGAGGCGGAGATTTCTTGTTTTTATCTTTCTTTTCATCGATCGGCGGTGGCGGTATTCTACACCTTGGAACAACCGGCGCAAGAATATCCAATGCTTGCTTTACTAATGTCCTTGCCTCTGGTTGATGAGCGCGCAACAGTGCACCATAGGATTGGAACGTTATTTTGAAACTTATAGAATCAAATTCAGCACAAATATGAGCTAAAAAAACAAAAGCAGCTTGCTTTGCTGTAATATCATCAACTTTCGACCAATTCCAACCAAATTTTGCAAGATAACCTCGTGTAGTTATAATATGTGGAACTTTTTGCACAAGAAGGGTTGAAAATTGAAGTACTTCAATGCGTAACGAGTCTTCAATCTCATCATGTGTTTCAGCCAAGTAATGCCATAAATTCTGTATTTTATCCATCTGTTTAGTTCCAATGATTTGTTCATATTGTCCTTTGTAAAAGGCATACAAAAGCATAGGAGTAATAATTATCCTTAAAGATTGTTTCTTAATACATTGTGATATAAACGGATCATCAAACGTATCCAAAAATTTATCCAGAATGATTCTTTTCTGTTCTGCAGTATATTTCATTGCAACTTCCTCTTGGTAAAACTTTTTCAAAAATGTGTAATCGATTAAACTACTATGAGAGAAGATGGTAACGAGATCAAATAAAAGGTCGTAATCATCAGGCTTTTCTTTTAAATAGCTAATAAAAATTTCAACTAAATATTTAGATTCGCGGGCTTGTGCTAAACTTAGAGTATCTTCACTTTTTAATCGTTCTAAACGACCCAGATCACTCCAAGCGAGTTTTAAACAGTTCAAAATAGTTTCAGAAGTAGGTTCAATTAACCACTTTGGATGATACTTTACTATTTTACGAATAATCAGAATTCTTTGAAATTTAGCCTCATCTGGATTACTTTGATCTAAATTATTTTGATTTTGGATACTTGAGGTCCTGTTTATTAACTTAACTGGATCTGCCATAATGTCTTGTCGTAGTTTAGCCGCCTCTTCTGCTCCAAGCAAATTAACAAATAACCTACTATATTTTCTGTCACCAATCTTATCATAAAAATACTCAATTGCCTCCGATGAATATCTATTCAAAAATTTAATAAGAGGCAATCTAAAAGGACTAGATTTTGAACGACGTAATTGTTCTTCTAAATTTAAAACAATAGGAACCAAATCTCCTAAAAAAATATGAGCAGCTGATGGTAAAAGATGAAATACATTCAAAATAGCGACAATTATCTTAATAGATTCAACTTCTATTAAAGGTTTCCCGGCAGCTTCTTGTAAAACAGTTGGTTCCGCCCATTGAATAAGATGATCGAGAAGCTTTTTACCGATTTCTACTTTAAAATAATTGGTAAGCAATTCTAAAAGCCTAGCTAGACCATCAAGTCCTTGGACAGTCAATTTTTTGTGATCGGACAAATTTACTAAAATAGGCCGTAGACCTGCTTGGAGCAGGTCTTTTGGCAATTTATGTTGTTGTTGAAGAACTTGCTGAAGTCCTTTATTTGCTACATCAACAACTTCAGGCGCTCTTGAATATAATGACTTAAAAAAAACGGTTGTAATTCGGGATCGAGTACTAACAGCAGTATTCTGGGGAAAAGTTTCTGACCGCGCCATGGCTTTTGATAACAATTTAATACAGACGATCCGTAAGTTTATTGCAGACGCCGAATTTTTGAATTGCGTAGTTCTACTAACCAAATTTTGATCTTCGGCATCAGCTAACTGAAGAGCTTCGTTAAGTAACCTTACTAGCTCTTCATTCTGATGGAAATCTAAAAACGGAGGATCCAATGATAAACAAAATGTGATAGCATCAATATGTCCTATTTGCATCGAAGGCGGAAGAGCTCGAAGTGGTTTCCCAAAAATAGGATTAAGTAATTCATCTCTCGCTTTAGAAAGTAAATTGGTCACATCTTTTCCCGTTAATTCAGCTAAAAGGTTAAATGCTGCCTGTACAGTTTCTCTAACTGTAGCATTTGCGTTTGAAAGTTCAGAAACTAAGAGAGTAATAAGCCTGTCAAATTTTTGTCTATCAGGCGATTCTTGAGGGATGTCTGACATTTGATTATCATCTCTATCAATAGGTTGTTCTGTTCGATTGCAAACTTTGAGAACGTGTAATAAAATGTCCGCTGCGTTATCAACATAGCCAGCCGCAAATTCAGATGACATGTCTTTTAAAATAAATAGTAAAGACTTAACGAATTCAAGCTGATGGTCCATCATCCATCGAGTTCCCATGTCAATTTGTGAACTAAGAACTGATATACCCATACAGCCTCCACTTTTACGATACCACTCTTGTTTATAACAGCAAGAACAAAAACGTGATGCTAAAACGTGAAACATAGGGAAATAATATATTACTTCCTTTGTCCCCGTAACCAGCACACATGTTTCGTACATTATCTTCAAAGCTGATGCAGCAAGATCGCGGAGTTTGCTATTTTCAGATGTCATAACTTCTACCAAAGCATCCACCATTATTTTATTTTCTAGGTTGTATTTTTTATCATAATTATGGAAATCAATTTTTTTCTCTCTAGTATTACGGAAATCAATAGCTTCACCAACCTCTAATAAAGCAAAATGTCTGCAAATATTTTGTAAGAAAGGCCAAGCTTGATCTTTAAGTTCAGGTATAGACGAAGCAACAAATAATGCACAAATCACATTCTGCAATGTATCTTCTTGTAAATTCTTTCTTCTCAAAATTTGTTTGTGACCCTCCTTTTTAACTTTCTTTGACGTTATTGATTGATTTTCACTATTGGGTAAGTCAACATCCATACTGTCATTGTCAGCAAGACTTGTTGACAATTTACTGTTTAACAATTCTGTATTTTCTCCCATCACATTCGGTAAGAACTCTTGATGAAGTCTTTCGGTAATACAAGCAGTCAAATCTTCGTCCCCTTCATTCAAATCGAGTAAAAGTGGGATGGTAGCAACTAAAAATTTATATGCGTGCTTTCTATAAAAAGTAGAGACATTAGAATCTTGCAATGTTCTTATAGATAATGATAAACATTCATCTAAAGAAAATGAATGTGATATCAATGAAGGATCAAAATAAATTTGAAGATCTAGACCACTTAATGAGGGTATATTTGTTGCAAGTTGTGGCGGATCCTTGAGCATACGACGATTTCGACCTCCTAATTTACCTAATATCCTAGTAGTCACAAGGCTATGAGATTGATTATACGGAGATGGTTTAAGATGTTTCCACAAGGCGTGCATCAAGTCATTAATAACGGGTGCCATTATAGGATCCAAAAACTCCGGCGTCAAATTGTCAATGCAAAGTTCCAAAGTTCTCAGACCTTGTGTAACTAATTCTGTACCAGCTTGTAACGCCAAAACAAGAGGCTTCATCAGGTAACCTAGGTAAGGTAAAAGCACACTGAGACGAACAGGAACCGTGAGGCATAACTCAACAAATAAATCACGCATGCGCTGCTTGTTCGTTAATGAAAGGAGAGTATTCAATCCTTCTAAAAGTACTTGTAATAATGGTAAAACTTCTTTATATAACATTTCAAATCTACCACCACCAATACTTCTGAAAAGAATCCTAAGCAACATAAAATAATTGAATGGCTCTTTGGCCTTTGCTGATAATTTCATTGATGAAGTAATAATGTTAGCAAGGTGCGGGTGAAGAACCATCTCATTTTGATGCGGAAAAGCGGTAACAGACATAAACGCCAATTTGAATAAACGAAGCATTATGGAAGAGTATAATGTATCCTGCCCTCCTAGTTTATCTAATCTATCTACAAGAAATCGTAATAGAATTCCGGCAAAATTTTGAGAAATAACTTCATTAGTTGCCAAAAATAATTGTGGAATTTGTAACAGCGAAGGGTTTTGAAGTATTTTATCAAAAAAGAGACCCATTTGCGATGCAAATATTTCTTGAAAAATTGCAGGATCTATAAAGAAAAACGCACTACTAAAATGCTCCAATGCATCTTTTTCAAGCTTCGAAAATGGTCCGATTCTACTTGAACTTTCTAATGATAATAATTTCTCGGTAAGTTTTATTTGAGATCTTTCTAAATTATCTACATTAAAATAATCAAAACAGCAAACACCATCTCGGAATAGACGAACAAAAATATCAATTTGTTCTTGAGTAAAACCACGAGCAACAGAATTATACAACTGGGGATTTATGGGGTTTACGTTAGAATTATCTGGTTGTGGAAGTGGTGGATTGGTTTGTTTCAATCCAATTATAATTGGTTTAAGGCATGATACAAGATTTCTGAATAAAAATCGCCCCTCTAAAATAACAAAACAATAAATATTTTACAATAAATATTTTTGTAAAATATTTATAGAAATTACAAAATAATAAAAATACCATTTATTATATCCTGTTGCAGTTCATTAGGTGAAGCTGTATGAATAGGTCGTGCTTGTTCAAAGTCGAAATAATCAGTTGATTGTTCTGCTGAATTATCTTCATTAAATTCTGTACTTTTCTTTTTCTGATGATGACGTTGATAATCCACAAAAAGGAGATTCAATGTCGTAAATTTGGTGGCAAAAGTATCCAATATTTTTATTAACAATTCTCTTGCTATTATAACAAATGCAACTTGTTTAATTTGCGTTTAATGAAATACCGATAATGTCATCCTGACGTACCTTCATCTTTGTCATCTCTTTTAGGAATATTTACAATACATTCAGTTAGGTTTAACAACAATTTTGAACACATTGTTTGAATACCGGCAGCCAACGTCGGATCGTGTAAATTGCGCGAATACATATATACTGTTTTAGAAAGTTGTATAGGGGTAAGTTTGTTTCGTACATGATGAACTAAATCCGCTAGCATACTATACGCCATTGGCCTACGTTAAAGAAATATTTTAAAGTTATATTATAAACTAATTTAGAGGAAATTTACGAAAAAGATATATTTTAATTAAATAGTCACGTGCCTTAACGTATCATGAGATGTAACGCTAGTACCAACCAATACTTTCTCATCGAGAAGAATATCAATTTTATTAATAAAAGTATTTCGAATGTCAGTCGAAAGAATGTGTCTGGTTGCAACCAGTAGGTCCTATTCAACGAAATAATTATAAATTTTTATAAGTAATATGCACGTGAAAATCACGTGAGGAAAACATGTGATATTCGAAACCTTTCTAGTTGCTGAAGCTTCTGGGGGGCAATCTTGCAGAAGTCGAATAACGAAATCTGGTATCCTGTTTTGATACTCAGACAACGAATCCGGATAAGCTCGTAAAAAATATGCTAGGAACGACATTGTCTATTCAGGACAGACAATATATATGTTAGATATTCTTGATAAAGTATTATAATGCATGCATGTTATATATAAACTTTACTTTGACTTGAGCAACTATGAATTCTGTATATTTTACACGGTCCCTGATTCCTGGAGCCACTCCGACAAAAATTTCACCTCTAGAATTAGCTGCTTCGTGAGCTTCCGCTTGTGGACGAGCTTGAAGTCCTAATGTCTATTATAAAAATGTTTTATTTTAATATCCAATAATATGTGTTAATCGCTTGTAATGACTTGTTAGTATTTAAATTACCTTTATGATGAGCGGAACAAAGCTTTTTATACTATCATTTACAAATTCACGGCGTGATTGAAAAAGTAAAACGACAATAATAGGACATTCTGTCAAGACTTTAAAACTGTGTAAACTCTTCGCCAAGACTTTGTTTGGCGTTGCTTCATTAGTTGTTACGTCGGATACAGGTGATGTAGGTCTCGGAGACGGTGGTACTATTTGTTGAATTGGCTGATTGACGCGTAAAATATGGTAAAAAAGGAGTTCTAATAATTTAAAACATTATGCGTGAATTAAATTTGATACTACATATTAAATACTTACAGTGCTGGCACCAGGCGTTGCAGAAGATCCGGGTGAATCAAAAGCATCCTTTACTGTTTGTTCCATATTCAAATACATTTCTCGAACTATATCTAAGAAAGGTTGTACTTGATCCTCCAAAAGTAGTTTATAACTTTTATATAATTCAATAATAATTTTTAAACATATAACAGCGTTATCTTCATTTTCTACTTTTAACAAGCCCATTAAGAGTTGTAATAATTCAGTTGCATAAGGTTTAAGCGCTTCATTCTGCGGCAATCGATAAAGCACTTCCAAGAGAAGATTTCTTAGCTTCTGCAAAAAGCCAAACAAATGTTATAGTTGTAATAAATTCGCTAATATTCATAAAAAAACTTACTTGTTCTTCGGAATTGCTGTGAAAGACAGGTTGTTCATTTTCAAGTATTTTTTTCAAAACTGGTATCAAAACCTCTAGGAAATGATTATAATCTGCATTTTGATATGCTTCAATAGAATCCCGTAAATTAATTGAAATTGTTAATTTTGTTCTAGTTGCTTTAATAAAGCGAAAACAAAATAAAAGTATTATTAATAACGTTGAGAATATTGTAAATTAAAAAGCAGGAGGAAAAGAAATACACGTACAAATGTTAGGATCCGCTAACCTAGTAGCAAATATTTCAGGAGAAGAGTGCTCAGAACCCGCCATTTTGACGGAAATTTTTTTTGTAAATTAAAAAGTAGAAAAAAAAAAATGACAAAAGGAAATAAAACTGCTAGTAAAGTTGCGAGTTTTTATTGAGAGGAAAGAAATCGTATCCGAATCGGCGTAAAAATTTCACGATTATATCGTTCTTATAAGTATAATGGAACAGCAAAGCTGTTCAGCAGAAAAACTAAAAATTCTCGATGAAGAGTTTACGGCCTCCATTGTTAGAAGTGGTGTCTTTATATACCTGTAAACGGAGTTGAATTCAAAGTGGGGGATAAGGTCAGAAATTCACGGAAACGTCATCATTCTGTATTTCCAAAAAAAGTAAGCTTAATAAAATGCGTTACCTAATCGGCCAATAAGATTCGATCCTCCATAATGACGTAGATAGTTATCAGCCAATAAAACTTCTCACTGATTTTATTTTTCGATCGACTCGTATTTGTTAAGAATTCCAAATTACTTAATATGTATTATAATTTATTAATAAATATTTATAATCTAGAATAAAGATATGTCAACATTACTTTTTTATAAGTTAATCAATAACATTTCTTTTTATTTATTTTTTTTGTTAAGCTTTTGGAACAAAAAATAT
>NQWY01024925.1:0-12890 GCA_019425655.1 Rhizophagus prolifer
ATTAACGTATTCATTATCATCTACTGATTCTTTTTTAATAAATTCATAAAACGTCATGTCATGGTTTGAGCTAGTTAAAAGATATTCATGTTTAGAATTTAAAATTTTCACAAATCTCATAATTGGATAGATATTTATAAGTTTAAAACTTTCATAATGTTTAAAAAAAATACTTGAAAGAAATGGATATTAAAGGTGGGAAAATATTTATAATTTACATTTCTAACTAATTTCCAAAGTTTAGGAAGAAAATTCAATTTCATACTATGTATAAGATTCTACAAATTATTTGCTTAATAATTTTTTTTATATAATTTTGTAGTGTTAATGAAAAGTAATTAAATGTTGATAAATCATTTTTACTCAAAGCTGCTTCACATTGCCAATTATTGGAATTCTCTAAAATCCATTCAAATGTTTTTGTCTTTATGGATTGTATAATATCAGAATTATTTAAAATTTCTTCTCTTAATGTTCTCCTAATATGATCCATATGACTTTCGTGATGTTCTTGTAATAATAATTCTTGTAAAATTTTTTCAAATGGCATCGTTGAATTAATTATTTTTCCAAAAATTTCTGAATTAACTATATCATATAAAGATTTATCTAGTAAATCCATTAATGATATTTCTTGTGGTTCTAAGGATTCAATAGTAATTCGTCTCCAACCACAAAGAAAGTTAGATATTATTAAACTTAATTCATAATTTCGTTGAAAATGAAATATTATACATGCGTGTTTAATTGGCGTATTTGTTTCACAGTTCTCTTTCCTAGCCAAAAATTCACTTCGGAACTGTTCAATAATATGCTTTACTAATTTAATACATTTTGTATTAATAGTATTCATATCGCATTGAAGAATTAAAATATCATCTATTGAATCTAAAAAGAAATTTTTTACTATTGTTGATATTTGAACTTCGGTCTTAATGATTGACAAATTATATATTTGATATCTTAATAAATCTTGTAAACAAGATTTGAAATCTACATTTATCTTAGAAAATGTGTTTATAAAAATTAATTGTCCTCCGAGATCCGTCAACGATTTTTCTTGATTAAATAAAGCGTCAAAATAATTGGAAAGGTAATAATGATGTTGTTGATTAAAATAAATGTGTTTCCATCGATTAATTTCTTCTCGTTCTAAAATTGATAATTCTGCTCTTATAATTCCATCAGAAGTCGCTACTGCAATTAATAATTCTTTGCATTTTTCTAAAATCTCATCATCATCAGCTTCGGGGTTATTCTTTGTAATGTCAATAACTAAACTTTGTAAAGTTACATCTTTATCAAATCCAATGAATAAATCCTTTAGAGTAAATTTATTGTATAAGTGAGTTACTGAATTAGCATTAACCAAAGTTGTTATTCGTTTTGTCCAATCGTCTAAATATTCTACAAATAATTTTTGCTTATCATTAAGTATATCATTTAACGACAATTTTTGTTTTTCTAATCGATTAAGAAATGAAGGATCAGCTGATGTTAAATTATTCTCATCCATGACAACAATACATTTAAAATTTGGTGAAACATAACTAACAAATAGAATAAAGTTTCTTTTAAGAATATATTAAAAATTCATTAATGCAAATAATAATTGACAACTAGCTACTCACAGCATAGGATTAGCATAGGCTCCAAGCGCAACTCGTGTAAAGTATTTAGGATTCTCCTTGTCTCCTACTACAATATAATTTTGATTCCATATATCGTAAAGACTCCCTAATAAGAAAAAAAAGAAATTACCATATATTAGTTCCAAATCTGTTAGAATTAATGGTCTGCCTGTCTCTACACACATCTGAAAAAATAGTAGTAAATATATCAATA
Source organism: Rhizophagus prolifer (assembly GCA_019425655.1). Lineage (NCBI taxonomy): Eukaryota > Fungi > Glomeromycota > Glomeromycetes > Glomerales > Glomeraceae > Rhizophagus > Rhizophagus prolifer. Next base: position 1,846 of record NQWY01024925.1, read on the forward strand.
TATATAAAATGTGTGCAATAGCTAAAATAGATTGAAGATTGAACAAACAAATTACTTTCAGCTAAAAGGTATGTCATTTACCATGATTCTTTGCATAACTTTGTAAAAATAATCTTCCAGGTCATTAGGAAACTGCGATCCTAAAATTACAACAGGGTCCAAATCTCTTCGTTTTAACTGATAAGTTAATAAATCTATGATCAAGTCACTTTTGCCAATAACCATTAAATGACGTGCGTCGGAATCATCTAAATTCGAATCGATCAATTTTTCAATAGGGATCGGTTTACAAACCCATGGTTTATGATTATTAAACATCCTAAGTACGTTTCCGAAATATTTTTCGTACAATTTGTTATTTTCTGTTCCTCCAAAATTGCGAGCCAATGCCATTTGAATATTTTCTGGAGTCATTTCGTCTAATGAAAGCCGTTTGATCAGTGCGTAATAGTCACGAAGGCCATGGAAATTAGGCAAAGCTTGACCGTTTTGTTCATAATCCAAATATGCTCTAGCTAAAGGTTCTAAAGCGCTTCTTTGTCCATATCCATATCCGATAACTTTTGTATTTAATAAACGCTCGGCAGTATCAATTAAATCATCTAAATTAAATTGTGGCCTATAAAAAATAGGTATAATTATATTAGAAAAATTTGCAAAGTTTTGATATACTATGTGACATAATAATACCTCTGAACAAGTAATGCGCGACTACTTTTACTATAATCTAGACGCCAATTAGATATTCCTATCGCCGAAACAGCTGGTCCCATATCCGGATAGCTTGGCTCAAGCAGAGAATGAAGCACTTTTAATGGATTAAAAGGACTTGTATAGGCCAAATCAACTAAAAAAATATAACGAATGAATTCGCCATTATCAAGTAAAACAACACTAATAACAGGAAATTGCTTGGAGGTCGTTTCTTGATATTTATTTGCCTTATCAAAAACTTTTATTATACCATCAGAAGTTGAAAATGAAGATCCTTGATATGGAATTAAGTAAATCTGCGGTAAACTTCTAAAATATTTATCACTTGAATCAGATCCACGTAAATTCGAACTTATAAGACGAATTGCCAAAGATTTTGAAGAGCCTGAAGCCCCAATAAGGAACAAGGGGATGCGTGTCAAAATGCATACAATTATAACCAAAGCATTCTCTAATAAAGATTCATTATGTGCCATATTAGGTGGACATTGCATTCTATTAATGTAATCTTCCTGTTCTTCGCGTATAATTCTAGCGAACATGTCTTCTCCTACATAAGCCTTGTGATTTTGTAATATTTGCCCCATTTCACGACGATATTGTTTGCGTAAATTTTGATCATATAGTCGAGAATGGTAGCAAAGACCAAGTGCTAAAACATAAGATCTAATAGTTGTAGTTGGGTTTCCAGATGGTGGATATTTATGTCTCTTCTTGTAAGCCGGACGGCATTCAAGAGAATTATAAAAGAATTTCACCAACGTCATAGCTCGTTTAACGTCACGTAAACTAACAATATATGGTTCTTCAACTTTTCGAATAAATTTTTGAGAAGCGAATAAAAGTTCGACAAATGCGGGATGTCCTAATTTTTTTAATTCTTTTTCAACCATGATTTCAATATACTTGAGTTCGTCTTTTGGACTTAGAACACCATAATCCCAAACATAATTCAGAATTTGCTCGGGAAGTGGTTTGACTTGATAAACAAGACTACTCTGTTCTTCATACATTTTAACCTTACTTGTCACACTTTGAGTTCTTGTACGAATACGATATGGATTGTAGGCAGATAATAGACGAATATTTGGATGTATAGTTTTGCCATTAAAAATTCGATGAGATATTAAATTTGCAAGTAAACCTATGTGATTACAAGTATTGATCTCATCAAAGAATAACCAAATCTCTCCTTTTTCTGCTCTTTTCAATGCATCATTCATAAACCTAATAATAGTTTCTTCATCAATTCCAGAATGAAGATTAAGAGTTAAGAATTGAACTTCGACCATCATAGCCAAATAGACAATTAAGCTCGTCTAAATAAAAAAAAAATATTATCCTTATTAATATCAAATTATCCTTATTAATCGCAAAATTACAATTAAAACTTGCCTTGCCACATCCTGCTTCACCACAAATTACAACTGGAATGTTTGCATGTACTCTTAAAAGAATTAAGGACATCTTTATTAGATTATCAATAGTTAAAACATAATCTGGAAGTTCTAATTTTTCATTTGATCTACGTGCTATTGTTTCTAATTTTGTAAAAAGTTCAGTTGTAGCCATTGTATTATAATCATTTAATTCCCAATTTTCCGGATTATCAAGTATCTGACTTTTTAGTAATAATTTAATGTTATCAGGGATATTACTTCTGTCATTATATAATATAAAGAAAGAATTCTGAGAATTAAAGAACGATATGTAATTGTTCGAATTAACAAAATGAACAATCTCATTATCATATTTAAAAGTCTTAAGTTGATTTGACTTCGTTATAAAAGATGGAATTACAAAATCTTTTAAGGTATTTAATAACAATTTAATTATTGTTGATCTGATATTAGAGATATCAGCAATATTGGCATTAGTTTCTTTCAACTTTAATTTTAAATTTTTTGTTGTAAAATCTTTATTTGATAAAAATCTAATTAATTGTTCCGCTAAAACATTAATAAAGATTCCAATGTACTTAAACGATAATGTAATTTTGTCACTTTCACTCATAAAGTACTTCTTAATAAGATATTGACATACTTCATCTGATAAAGGATTTTTGATAAATTCTTGTCCTTGAAAGAAAATTTCTTCTGTATCAATTTTTCCATTATCATATAAATTCAAAAAGTAACAAACAACTTGAATCGAACTTGTTATTTCTTGAGATACTTTAAAGTCTTTAATATTCCAAGATAAATGTTTACAAGGTAAATAACTTACGATAGGAAGTATATTAGGCAAATTTTCCATTATCGAGGAAGATATTTCGATAAAAATAAAAGTATCAGGAATTGAAATTGTTATATCATCATATATAATTATTTTAAAAGCAATTAATTCAAATAAAAATAAATTAACGTCTTCAGAACAATCGGCCGATAAGATATCGATGTGTAGATTTTGTGCATGTGAGAGGTTGTATTTATTAAGTTTATTTACAAGATATCTAAGATCCATATTGCCACTGATTAAAAAATTAAGTGGAATTTTTTGTTTAGAATAGCTAGCTTCTTTAATCCATTCAGTTTTCCCTTGGCCAGATAAGTCGGAAGAAACGCACATTATGTTTGAAAATAATTCCTGATAAATGTTTCGCAATGTTTCTGCATCTAATTCGTTTATCTCTTGAATTTCCAAAGAATAATGATCTAAAATATAATTATATCCAGGTTTTTGGCAACATAGAAGTACCAATAGAAAATTTTCATTCTTATATTTCAATTGCATCGCTTTGATATAGTTTATGAAATTATATTGTAATTCAAAGTCCAATATTTCTAAATTTACGGTACAGAACAAGTAGTTGTCGTATCCATTTTTTGACGCAAGGATACCTCTTTTTATGAAGATGATCAGTTCTTCCATGGTAGTTGTAGTAGTGCATATTAAAAGTTGCCATGGTTCGGGGTAGTATCCATGATTTGCATATAATGACATAATGATGTTCGAAACTCGTGTTTTATCAGGATAGGAAGTAACAATTAATTTTCCTTTCGATATGTGCTGTCCAATGATTTTAAATTTGCGTGGTAGTTTTGGAATATCTTTAAAAATTTTTTCTAATTCATTTCCAATTTCACAAAGAATTTTAAAATAATCTTTAGGGTCACTTGAAATTCTTCGAATATCCTTATGGAATGGTAATTGCGCATTGCTATTCACAAACCAAATCAATGCTTTGCATTTTTCTTCATTTTCATTGTCTGATTTCTCAGACGTGAAATAATCATACAACGACAATATATGACGAGCAGAAAAGAATGTTAGATAATAACATTTTTCCTGTGCACGATCTACTATATCTTGCCTATAACAAATAAATTTGTAAAAATTAAAATCCATTAATTTTTCTTACTCACATTTACCAATTATTAAATTCTTTCTTTAAAAATTTCAGGTAATCTTTCAAAATATTATCTGTTCCCCATAATTTATTTTCAAACTTCCTATAACCAAAATGTCCCACTTGTATTAACATGGTCAATATGTTAATTATTTCTTGAGCAATATCAACTAGAGAAACAAATTTATCTACAACATCCTTGGACATTTCTGCTTCTTTGACATTTATCATAACAGAATTGTTTGGTTTTGCAATCAGAAGAGCCCGTTCACGTAAATCTAAAATTTCGTCTAGATTATATTTCACATATTTTACACCAAATCTAGAGGGATATTGTAAAAATACTAAACATTTGTCTTCTTTTAGATCGCGTGTAAATGTAAAGTTTCCATTAAGTACAGCATTCTTGATTCTTTCCTTAGTAACTTCTCCACGATTTTGGATATTATTGTACATGCTTTGCAATGCTATATTACTACTACTACATAATGCAATCTTTTCTCCCAAGGGATGGTTCTTCTTAATGACATATTGTAACTCTTTCAATAAATCAGAAATAGATTCCATATTTTTATTCATAAGAGGAAATAAAAATTGTTTAACTTGAATGAGCGATGAAACAGCATCCTCTTGAATTAATCTTTCATCCGAATTTTCATCCACACCATTAATCAGATTTTTAATATCATGTTCGGCAATTTTCTTTAAGAAACACAGAAATTCTTCAGCGTCTGACATTTCTTTTATTAATTTCCAACAATCTTGATTGGCATTAGAAAGATTCTTATCAAGGTAACTGAATAAACTATTTATTTGCCCAAGTTTTATGGAATCATCTTTTAAAACACGAATTACTTTTGATAGCCAATCATCATCATTATGTGGTACTTTGAAAATTTCCATTTCCACGACCATTTCTAGCTCTTCAAGTCGTTGTATCCAATGAGGAATTTTTGAAAGATAATCAAGGGTTTGCACAAATCTTTGACTTTTAGAAATTTTATAGCCTTCCATCAAATCAAGCTCTGCATTAACATCCGTAACATTCTTCCAAAGCAAAGATACTTCTGAATATTTGAGCTTTTCCCAATCCCTAAGTTGTTTACACATAGCACTATACTTTTCAAAAACGATTGGAATTAATTTTTGTGTTATGTATTCCACTTTTGTTGCAGCAGCATCTTCCCAAATACAAGAATCGAAGATATTTCGAAAAGTTTGAGAACGATTAAATTTGTAGCAATTTCTTGCACTGTCCAAAGTTTTCTCATGGAATTCCCAATGAGCTGGTAATAACACTTGTTTCACCTTTGTTTTATCCAAATTTTGCAGATGCTGCTTTACGTCTTGAATATAATCAGCTACATCTGTTACTTTCACGGATGGACAAAATCCACTATAAAACTTGGAAAGTATATCGAGTTCAATTTGATAGTTATTACATATCTTCCTAAGTTCAACAATTTCATCTTGAGAAACAATTACAACAATTACGTCTCCCAATGCTTTCTTTTTAGGAACAGCAGCATCAAAATGCTGAAATAGATATTCGTCACTATATTCTAGAATTTGTTGTAATAATTGGATATCAATTGTTTTTTCGAGAAGTAATCCAGCAAGTTCGTTTATAGATGCCTTAGTATATACAACAAATGGGTTTGAGTTGAGTTTTGTAACGTTTCCAGTAGCGTGTAATATAATATTCCAAAAGTTACTAGCCTTTAAAATATTTAAGTAATGCTCTGAAAGACTGGATGCTGTCGATTTGGTTTGTCTTCGCTCATCCTAACGATTTATAAAAAAATATTAAAGCATTACGCATATTCAAGATACAAAAAAATTATTACGAAAAAACTTACGTATTTGGAACGTTTAGAGTCTTAATTGTTACGCAATCGCAAATAATACGTATTTTGTTTAACAGCTGATCATTAGTTTTTTGGGTGGTCTTGTTTAATATGTCTTTTACCATTTCTAAAAATAACTCTTTAATATTATCTTGTTTTATATGAACCATTAATTTCGTTGCAGCAAAGATTCGATCTTCTGAACAATTCTTCACTTTATCTATGGCAATTTCTTTCAAATCTCGCCAAATATTAATCCTTTGACCAAGCAAAGGATTCATAAGTTCTAATTGTTGAAATACCGAAAAAACAGTATCAAGTTTAAATAGAAGATTTTTAAACCAAATTACACAAATTTTTGGTATCTTTTTCTTTTTTGTATCTGAAAAATCACTACGGAACCAATCATCTAAAATTTCTGGAAATATATTTAATAATTCCAAAGTATTTGACTGAGATATTAACTCTAATAATTGAATAACTTCATCTCCATGCCAATTCAAACTATTCTCATGAAGTAGGTTCTTAATAGCATTAATATTTTCATATGTCCATTTACTTTTTGGACTTTCAAGTAAAAATAAAGAATGAGATCGGAAAATTTCGGACACATGATATTGATTATCTGCTGGAACTCTCCCAAAATGATATTCCAAAGCTACAGCATCATCATGAGCGATACATTCTCGGATTCGTCCAATAAAACACCCAAAGTATAAAAAGGTAGTTCAAATTATTACATAATTGAATTAACCACTATAAAAGAAATTAAAGTTTTTAAACAATTAATAATAAGCTTTTGAAAACAAATTATAATAAAATTTACCTTTGCAATTTCGACGTAAGATTCTAATTTAATGTTTTCAGTACAAGATTTAATAATTTTAAATCCTTCAATAAATTTTTCTAAATTTTCATCAGAATATTTTAAGGACTTTATTTGATTGATGAAAGTATAATCGGGGTCAACTTCAGTTGCAATTGAGAAAATAATAAGCCACTCAAATTTCATCCGAAAAGCATTATGCTGTATTAAAACCATAACAGCAGTGTACATTTGATCTTTGGCATCTAAAGGTAAAATTTCTTGTTTATAACCCTTAAGTGCATTAAGTAATAAGTCAGATGGGAAATTGTCTGGTAGTTCATGGGGAGAGCCTTCTTCTCTTTTTTTTAAAATATAATACCCTAAGAGAATACATAAGAATAATCGTTTCTCTTTAAGGTTATTATCAATTCGATCGATAATAAATTTGGGATTTGATGTGCGTATCGTTAGATCATTATGAAGGGTCAATAAACATTGATATTCCACAACTTTATCCTTAAAGTTATTGACTTCAATAGAATCATAAATATAATCTACAAAAGCTAATCCACGTATTTTCCATATATCAAATTGAACATTCATCTTAGTATTCAATGTACGATTATCTTGAGAATCAATTCCTTCAAATTCAATTTTTTCTTCTCCTCCTAATAACGTAAGTCCGGGCGTATTAATAGCATATCTGTATTCAATTTTTTCAAAATTTGATACCGAAATAGTAACTGGATCAGATTTCCAATATGTTGGATTTTGAGGAAATGGTTGACGAAGTTTTACAATAGGATTTTTCCAAGACCCTAATTCTTTTACATTGCCAAGAACTACGGGCTGTCCATTTCTTTCGAAGTTCTCTGGCAAAAGAATATGAAATGTAAATGACAATGTATTATGTTCCATACGACTTGACTTTCCTTCTGTGAGAACGTCTTTATTATACAAGTTTGTATTTCACAAGTTTCACAAGGGCTGAATCTTATATCGTACAAACTTGCTGTTATACTGATCATATGTAAATCATTACAATTCAGTGAAAATGGCGCAAAGGTCATCGATTATCAATAAATATTTCCTAGTTAAGTTTCACTCATTCTTAAAATGACATAATTATAATTATTTTAGTCTTTCGAAAAATCTTTCCTTAATTATTAATGATGCTGATGAGTGATAATTATAATATTATTATTGAAGTTGGTTGAAAACGAAAATAAAAAAGAATTTTACGCACTCGTTCTCCTTATTTCAAGGGAGCACATTCATATTGTTGGTTCACTATTAGTCTAAATATTTTAAAAAATAATTAAATTAAATTATTTAAATAATAGTATATTTTGTTTATATTGATATATTTACACTTGTGTAAAATTAAAGTTAATTAATTAATTTGGCTGAAATATCGTGTGAAGATTGAATTACTCATCAGATGAATTATTCATTGAAGAATTATTTAATTATATTCAAGATTATAGATTGACTTGGGAAATGAGATTTTGACAATCCAATGGAGTAATAAAGATTACTAAACGCTAAAGAAAACATCAAGTCAATATTCGATTTATGGAAATTACTTCTAATGGATTCTATAATAAAATCAGACCATATAAGAATATAATTCATAGACAAATTTATGAAGGAATTGAAGATTTTTATCATAAAGTACCTTGCCAAAATTGGCACCTGAATAAGAAAAACTGATTCTTACTTCTTGTTCCAAGTCATGTGAAAGAAATGTTAACCATGCACATATGATCTGAGTGATTATTTCGATCCTTTACGCCTTTTATGCCACACTTTTTTCATAAAATTGTTTTTCCAAAATTATTAACTAAAGATTTATAAAGGATACCATTCTACGATCGAGAAAGTTTTGAATTTTTAAATGATAAATGAGTTATTTTGAAAAATGTTACAAATATCAAAACAATATTAAAAGATTTACTTGGATTACACGCATTTAAGACTAAAGAATTATTAGAGGAATCACGTAATAAATCATAAGGTCATCTATCCGATTTCAAATTATTGGCTAATAAATCGCTGAACTGCAAATAGTATTATAGCTTATTTAATAGTATCATAATAACTGAAGTCTTTGCTTGCGTCACGATCACGTGATTGTAACAGAATAAAATAATTGGTAGATCGTAATTAATGTGCAATAACAATAAAAATTTAAGTATATGCTTTATTAAAAGGAATAAATAAAACGTTTCCCAATAAAACAATACATATTAAAGCAAATCTCAACGTTATAACAATAAAATACAACAAAAAGAAACCAATAGAAACAATATTGCTGCCTCCCTCATCTGCAATATTCGTTACAATTCAACTAAGACTAAAAACTTAGACAAACTTCACCCTTTTTTCTCCTCATTCTCCCCTTTCTTTTTCGATTTTTGGTAAAAATTGTACTCAGTAACGATGAAATGTAACAATTATACCGGGTTACAATTAATAAGTATAATTTTCATCCGTGCTTAAGAAATTTGCCGTTGCTTTACCAAATTTCTTAGCCACGTTGATCCATTCATTTTTATAACGTAACATACACTATTTACTAAAATCAAGTTTACGAACGAGATTACTAATTATTTCAACATTCAATATGGTCATAAAAATAGGGAGTCCAGAGTAAGGTGTAACATCAACTCAATTTTTGAGCGGGCGGACAGACGGACCTTTGTGTCACCCTTGCTAAAACATATATAATATATTGTCCTTCGCTACACTCCAGACTAATGAAATAAGTTTATCCGGCTACCATTTTTTTCTGATGCTAGGGTTGTTTGTCAAAATAAAAAGATAGTTGAAATATTAGTATCAAATCAACAGAAATTCTTTTACTATGATCGTAACGGCGCAGATTACGTGATTAAATTTCTTTTACAAACATCTATATTTGTACTACATTTTCGTATAATTCCGGATGTTATTAAAAGTTATTTCAATAATTGTTAGTATGATATAAAAGTGGTTCACATGAAATAATATAATACAACCATATTTTTGCCATAATGATAGACAGTTAGGACTAGAGTTTTATTTATTGAAATTTTAACAAATAACTGTAATTTGTTACAAGAATTAATATAAACATTACATTAATAATATAAAAAATTTTCAACTTGTATACTTTTTATGTTTTTTAATTATCCCTCTATTATTTGATGGTGCAGATGTATTATTTTGTCTTTCGTTCCCCGTTTTCTATTATTACACATATTTCACATTACTCCAATTTAATTAGGCAATAAAATTATAACTATTATAAGCATGAGATACTAACAAACAAGTAGGAAATAATTTTTCAATTGATTCTTCATTAACATCACTCCATATATTTAAAGTAAAATCAAAAAAGTATGTACTTAAATTTAAATTTTCAATATTAGAATCAACTAGTAATAAAAATCCATAAAAAAACAAATGCAAATGCTTTAGCAGAAATAAGTTGTTTATTTTCTGTGTTACTATAATTCGTAACATTATTGATTGAATCCTTCATTTGTTCTTCTCAGCGTAATTAATTTCAATTGTCATAATATTACAGCACAATTCCGAATTGCGTATTGACGGTACTGATGTTATCAATTTATACCGACATAATCAATTTGTACAGACATAATTAATTATACAATTTAATTGATTTTATAGTCAAGCATTTAATTCTCAACAATACAAAACTAAAATATTTATTCGTTATTAAAAAAAGGGAAAAAATAATAGTTCACTAAAAAACTTTTCATTTTCAAATACAAACGTATCTTAAATAAAGGAAATGGTAAAAAACATTTCTAATAAATAAAAATCAAATTTCACATTGCAAAACTTCCCATTTTCACTTTCCGGTAATATTACTTATTCATCAAAGCCTGAAATCTACAAAAAAGAAAAAGAGATGTTAGAAATGCTTCTTTAAGGAAATAAATTAAAAACAAAATAATCTAATCCCTTACCACAGAATTCTACGTACCCAGACCTGAAGAACTAGGCGTATCAAAACATTAATAAACGTTTCATAAAAAGATAATTCATAACGCTTTCTACTCTTACTGAAATCAATATCCATAAATATTTGAAAAAATCGGCTAAAAAAAGATAAAAAAATAAAATATTAGTAAAATTTTTAGAAAATAATTAGCTAAGAAAAACCTTTCTTACCAAAGTCTCATTTCACACACCCAAACTTCGTTTTTATTTGCTAAATTCCTACATTAAAATAATTAAAAAGAACGCCTAGAAAAAAGAAAAAATCAAATTTGTTAAACACAGTTTAATAAAATGAATAATTAAGATAAAAAAAAAA
>NQWY01024926.1:0-10261 GCA_019425655.1 Rhizophagus prolifer
CTATTTATTACCCTTTCAAAATATAAGTCATTTTAATAAAAAATTTTTACATATAATATATGTGATAAAAAGTCATAGTAACAGGAAAAAGAAAAAGAAAGAAGAATAATGCCAACTAGTACTAAATAAATACACAAATAATAATAATAATAATAATGAAGTAAATAAGTGAAGAATGTAAATATTAAAATAATTATTATAAGTAGATTTGTTATCCGTTCATAAATCTAATGACCATTACACTCAAATTATCAGTACTAAAATTTGCCAATGCATGTTCAATCAACTTCGCACTTGCTATTTGTGGATCCTTAATGTCTTTGATAAGGTCTACAGCATATTGATCATCACAAACATCCCGTGTGAAAAATATACTTACTCCATCACATGCCAATATCAAAAATGGATCATTTTCAGTCAACTCAGTTTCCGTAGTATAAGGACTACCAACAATAAATTCTTTCATTGAACTATCTCCCAGTGAACGTGTAACTGCCAATACACCTTCGTAAAAAATTTGTTAAATTATGGATCATAAAATATTATTATTGAATAAATTATTTAAATAAATACCATTGACACGATTATTCATGACGAATCCACCAGCATCCACAATCCTCTTTGCTTCTTGTGCGTCGCTTCCTTTATGATCATATGATAATCTAATCGCTAATCCGTTACGACTAATTAAACAAAATGGACCCATTACCTCAGAACAGCCCGAGCATCACCAACATTTGCAGTATATAATACGCGCTAATTTATATACAATTAATAATTAGCTTTAACAAGTAATAAAGGAATATAATACAAATAATTTATATTAACATACCTTCTGTTTATTTTTTATATTTGCACCATTGCTAACAGGTTCCTTACCATTGGTAGATTCACCCTCCGCTATTTCTTCGGATCTCAAGAAAGCAGCAATAGCTGTACATCCAGAATGTTTACCTGCATTCTGATTGAGTTGCTTATCTGCTCGCAGAAAAGACAAATGAAAAATTTCTGGAATTGGGAGAGTCTTATTTTCCTGAAGAACTTCTTGAAAAGTCTATGTAAATATGCACATTTTTTTTTAAAAAAAAGGGGGGAAGAACAATAAGAAACATGTTAAAGATTATAATTTGAGAATTACTTCTATAAATCAATTTCGTTATGTACGCCTTACGTTATCTCTTTGGAACTATCATACCCCAGATATAAAAATTCACATAATCAAATTTCTTTTTTTTTATTAGGATATTCTTTACCTCATGAAAATGATTTCCACACCATTCAGCTGCTTGTTTTCCTGCATGGCCATCGAAAATAGCAAAGAATCCCTGACCTTCAATTCCCGCAAAATCATAGAAAAACGAATGAGCATCCTATAAAAAAGAAATTTAGCGAGGGAATGGCATAAGATCATATTTAATTGAGATAATGACAAGGGTCCCTGCTTTAGAAAAACTTTGATCAAAAAAGATGTAAAAAATTCTGTCTTCGGTGATTGTGGTAGTATAATGTATTATCTCTAATTAACACAAAAAAAATGTCATTTACCTCCATTGTTCTTCTACATCGCTTGTTACGATCTTCACTAACACCAATTTTAAAATATGAAAATTCGCTTTTTTTATTCGATACTATTGAGGTTTGTTGCTGATTAAGAGAACTAGGTTCATTTGCGTTAGAATTGGAATCTTTTTCTTCATTTTGTCTTTCAATGTTATTACTACTATTAGCAGTGTTAAAAGAGCCACATGGTTTAGTTGACTTTTCTTTAGAAGTTAAGGGTACTGGGGAAACAGACACTTCTACACTACTATCACTGGATGAAGTTGAAAAAGTCTCTTCAGAGCTCTTTTGAATAGGAGTTGAAATGTTGTTTGAATTGTCCTTGGGTTCAATTTTAATTTTAACGTTTAGATCAGGTGCTGAAAGTTCTTTTGTAGTCTCTGAAGACGGTGTAGAAGTCGTAGATGGAGAAATTGCGGACATTTTCTTTCTTTTTTTCTTTAATTATTTTGTTTAAACTACAAACCGATCCTTTACTATGTAGGTTTTATTTTAATATCATTTAATTTTTTTATTGTAAGTTCAATAATGCTTATTTCTTTAATACAATGTCAATATTATATTTTTTTACTAAAAAAACTAGAAAAAAAACTACCGCCAAACGAATGATATAAATTTTTGCAAAAGGGTCCAACCCTTCCAAGTTTCATATAATATACAATTAAGCTGTACAAAAAAAATTGCATTACATATTAACCTTTCCAAATATGTTAATAAATTTTTCTTTGTGCATTTATTTGCAGTTTCTGTGCTACATTCATTGGATATTTCAATAAAACAATTAGTCGTGTGGCTTGTTAAAGGTTCCATTTTTATGTCAAAAACCGGGGAAATGGAAAAAGAAAAACCTTCCGAATTACCGACCTACAGTCACACTTGGGTAATTTTTTTTACACATAATTCACTTAGCCACAATAAGAAAACTGACCCTTTTTTTTTTGATTTTAGACTTCAACTCAGCGTTTTGATTTAGCGGCATTATGTGTTTATGTTATAACTGATAGTTCATGGTCAAATAATGATGCTGAAAAAGCTTGGAAACGAAGTTTTTTAGCTAATATTTTTCATCATTTGGCAGTTGATGATAAAAAAGGTATTTTTAGCACCTGTTAACATAATTATTTGCATATATTCATGGTCAAATTAAAGATTTATTGTTTTTAAAAAAATTACGATAGTAGAACAAGACGTTTTATTAAGGATGCCAGCAGAGACAGGAGATACTCCGGCAGCAATTGATTTACTTTCATCGTCCTTTAAAAATTTAAGCAATGATGAAAAAAAAGTCGACATTCGTGAAGAAATTATATTTGACATGATCATAATTTGCCTTGGGCTTTCACCATCAAATTTGGAAAAGGTTGAAAAAGCAAATAACAATTCTATTAATTCCAATTTTTTAAAAGAAAAGGTAGATAATGTAATATCAAATACGATTGGTTCCCCTGATTCTTCCCCGGCGCCGATTATGCCGGCAGAATATGATTCTAGAGCAAGAGCGATTTTATTTAAGCTTGCTTTTCATCTAAATATTTCTCCATCTAATATAAGATCAACGGAAAAAGCTTTAGCACAGCATCTATATTTCTTGCGGCAACAAGTGGAAGCTGAAAAAAATGATTCGCAAGATCATGAAATTCATGGATTGCACACTAGCGCAAATGATAGCTTATATGAACGTGAAAAACGAAAGAAAAAATGGAAATGGATGGCTACTGGAGTTGGTGTAGTCGTTGGTGCTACAGCAATCGGATTAACAGGCGGATTAGGTAGGCAATTTAGCTAATTTTTTTTTTTAGTTTGAATTAAAATTTTCTTATTAATAAAATGTGTGTTGTCAAAGAAAGCTGCACCACTTGTAGCTGCTGGTATAAGTGCAATAACCGGGGCCGGGGCAAGTATCATTGTTACTGCTGCGTCTAGTGCTGCCTTAATGGGTTCTTTATTTGGAATTGCAGGAGGAGGACTTGCTGGTAATGTTTTATACTATGATCATTTTTATTTATGTAGGTTACAAGATGCACAAGATAACTCAAGGCCTTAAAGAATTTGCTTTTACAAGAGTTATACAAGATGATTCGCTTCCTCTAATCCCTTCTCTTCATGTTAGTATCTTCCAAAAATATATATTTATATATTTTTATCTTTCGAGTATTATAATTTTTCTTTTAATTCATAGGTGAATATTGTTATTTCTGGATATCTTTTGGAAAACAATAATGAAGTAGTAACTCCTTGGCTTCCAACTTTTCAAGATAGTGTAAATTATAGTGACACATTTGCATTATCATTCGATACAGAAATACTTCGATCACTTGGACGTGCATTTCGAAGATTTTTGGCAGAATCAGCTGTTAAGGTAGTAGCAAATTCAGCTATTCAACAAACAGTATTTGCTGCTTTGGCAAATGCTTTATTATTGCCAACTGTTTTAATGAAAGCAGTAGATATGATAGACAATCCTTGGGCTTTAGGTGCAGATCGTGCTCATAAAGCTGGATTAGTTTTGGCGGATGTTTTAAGAGAAAGAGTTCAAGGGAAAAGGCCAACTGTTTTGGTTCTTTTTTTCTAGATTGGATATTCACTTGGAGCTTTAGTTATTTGGCATTGTTTACTTGAATTGGCAAAAAAACAACAATATGGATTAGTTGATACGGGTAAGAATAAAATTTAAAAAATTTTATATATTTTAATACTAAAAAATTGAACAAAATTATCTCATATTAAAAAATTTAGTTATTTTAATTGGAGCACCTATCACATCTACACAAACTTCTAAATGGAAGAATGCTTTGAGTGTAGTTGGCCGTAGATTTGTTAACGCATATGCAACAAATGATATTGTACTTGGGTTAATCTATAGAATGCACTCATTAGATTTAAATGTTGCAGGATTACGTGCTGTAGATTTTGATAGAGTCGAAAATTATGATATTACTAAGTTTACTACGGGGCATTTAGGATATCGTGATCCTGAAACTCTAACGAAAATTCTTAAAGAAGTTGAATTATATTAGGATTAAACAAACAAGCTGCAATGAACGTTTGTTCAGAATATTTACTTACTTATTACTAATTTTAATTAATTCAAAGGATTTTTTTTTTATATATATTTGTGATAATAATGTTCGGAAGTCTTGTTAAATCATATTATGAATTACCTAATTGTTGCAAGATCCAAAATTTTTATTCTTATTACGTAAGCTAATTTTTTATTTGGATATTTAATAAATTATAATCACTATTATTTGTCTTTTATTGAATTATTGGAAGCTTCCTCAGTTTTAACTTTAGGCGTTACATCATATTTGTCCGGAAATGAATTGAATGTGGGTGTAACTAGTTTAGATGGTGTCACTGGCGCTGATAATTGTTTTAAAGGGTAAACGAATAAATAAATTTGTACAATTTTAAATAAGGTTATAATGTTGTTTTAAACAATACACACCTCTACTCCTTGGTGATGCAGCATAAGAAGCTCTTAATTGAACATCGACTCCAACTGATTTTGGCATATTCGATTTACGCAGTAATTTTCTTGCAGCTGGTGATAGAAATGAAGCACGTTCTCTTGGACTAGCTATTCTTTTTTTTTTTTTTTGTATTTATTTACCTT
The DNA here is from genome assembly GCA_019425655.1 of Rhizophagus prolifer. Classification (NCBI taxonomy): domain Eukaryota; kingdom Fungi; phylum Glomeromycota; class Glomeromycetes; order Glomerales; family Glomeraceae; genus Rhizophagus; species Rhizophagus prolifer. Next base: position 5,177 of record NQWY01024926.1, read on the forward strand.
GATAACGGACTTTGAGTAACGTGTGGATTTGGCGATTTTATAGATAAATTTCGTTTGCGTATATTACGTGAGGCATTATTTGAAAGATTCATTCCAATAATTTCTCTGCGTGGTGTAGGTGGTAACTGGAAAGAACGTCCTAAAAAATTATAATCAAATAAAAAATTTAATATTCAATTTTTGCAGAAAAAATGTGTAATGTTTTTTTTTCAAGAATTTACTTTCTTCTATTCAATAAGAATTACCATAAATCTATTAAAAGCTATTATATAATTCCACTCGGCACCTATACGCACGGCCGGTGAATAGTTTTTTTAAGGGAAAGCTCAACTAAGAAACTGAAAAAAGTATTCTCGAAAATATGCTAAAATAATAAAATTACATACCTGGTGTTTCTCCCCCAATCAGCAACGGAGTACCTTCTATCATACCCCAAGTCATCAATTCTGAACTATCAACTTGTGAAGGGTTTGGAGAAGGTGTAGCAGTTACAAAACTGTAACCGCCAACTGTAGGAGTTTCAGACACATTACTGCTACCTATAACAAAATCAAAAAGTCCATATTCATTAAATATTCATTATTAAAGATCAATTAAATGATTTAAGAAACAAACGTACTATCTAAATCGATACCACCAGCAGCAGCTGCTGCTGCAGTCGCTGCCGCATGACTTGCTATTGTCTATAAGACTTACCGCTTCTTCTGTAGACTCAAACCTTGTGGCACTATGAACGATTTTTTTAGGAGCACTTCGCGTATTTTCCTCAACAGTTCCTTTATCATGGCCTTCAGGGTAAAACATAAGAGAGTTGCGAACCTTCAAATTTCATGTAAATATTAGTTTTTTAAAAAAAAGGTAATATAAAAAAAATTAGCGAGATTAATTACCTTGTATTTCCATGATGCAATTTCAGCATTTCTGGACTGATCAGGTCCTTCAATCATTTTTGTCTTATCCTTATTATCTTCTAACATCAATTGATCTTCTTTTTCATACATCCACTTATATTTTTCCTTTTGTTGTTCATTGGTCTTTTTCATTAATTCTGAAAAGGTGCGGTAAATTTTGATTAAGGAATAAAAAGGAAAGATCTAAATCACTGAATTAAATTTATTATAATACTCAAATTAACTTTAAATGATATAAATAAAAAGATGCAAATAATAATATATTGCAAGGATATGAAGCATTATCTTCGCTAGTATACTTTGATTGAAATGCATCCAAGGACATATTCATATTATATTTTTTCGGTAATGGCTTTTTAAATTCACCAGATCTACTAGTAGATATTGGTGTATCCCATTCTCCATGTGCCCCAATTACAGTTGACGGTGTTTGAACTAAACAAATCAAGAATTTATCGTTATGATTAACAATAAAATGGAACTTTGAAGAAAGAATTAAGGAATTAACCAAAAACATACCGGGCGTTTTCAAAGTAGGGGTCGTCAGCTCGGTTAATTTACGAGTAGCTTCCTTAATAAGTTCAGGGTTATTCGTATTCCAGGCATCTACATAATCATTTTGCGCTTCAAGAGTTAAAAGGGAAGGGAAAAAATCCCTCTTTATGATTTCACTTAAAGCTTCCGTATAAGAATCTTCATCCAAAATTTCTTGTTTTGGTTTTGAAGGAACTTTGTTTTGATCATCTGATATATGAATAAGATCTTTTTTTGTTGGAGAATTATCATCCATTTTTATTAGATCGATATAAAAAAGAGAAAATAAATAAGTTGTTAAGGAACAAAATTTTTAAATTTATTATTTCCGATCATAACCTAAATTTGTGAGACCTGATCTGTGATTGCCCAAGAAACTTCCGATATGCAGATTACATCACGAACAATTTATGATTTACAAAAAAAAAGAAATGAATTGTTTGTTTAATTATAGTAACAAATCCGGCCAAATTTATCAGGAAGCGAAAAAAATGAGTGAAATAAATACGAGATTTATCGAAAACGTTTCAAAACAAGGTGGGGCTACACATTTTTTACAATAATAAATTAAAAAAAAAAAATTTTTTAATAAAGTGCAACGCATGTTATTATTCATTAAACAATGGTAATGAAAGATCTCAGTAATTGAAAAAAATAAACTAACAAAACAAAAATAAAGTCAATAATTAAAAATAATCACAAAAAATTACATCACTTTTTTTTATTATGACCATCACTTGTCTTACTAAATTGACTTTTTTCAACTAAAAGTGGTAAATTCTTTCCAATAAGATATAATTTATTCTTATATTCATTATTCACTTTAGTTTTGCCATATTTCAAAATTTGTCTAGCAAAAATAAATCCTGTCATATATGCATCAAAATGTGCTGAATGATACATATCAAATTGATCTGGTTTCGTTGAAGGTAAAAGGGTTGGTGGCTCTGATGCTGATATATGTTCTGTTGATTGGTAAACATCTTTTGGTATTTGTTCCTGATTTTGATTCGATTTACGTTTTTTTCGCTTTGTTTCAGCCTCTTTTGCTTGTTCATCCAATATAAAATCTAAATCATGTGAATTTCCACATTTCATTCTTTGTTTACAAAATCCATGAAGCTAAATGATGAATAAGAAATATAATATTAATATAACCAATTATATAAATGTAATTAAATAAAATAATTATATATTTATAATTCTTACAGCATATTGTTCACAATATTTTATATTTTGAGGTCGATTTGAAACTTTTTTCTCATATGAATGGGATGAATTCTCGAACTGATTTGATTGAAGGAATTGATTGTTATGAGTGTTCTTGATATCTTCCTGAATTAATAAGAACAAATATTCTTTGTTGCCAGAAAATTTATTATCAACCTGTTCTCTTTCATATCTAATCGAATAATAAAAAAGGTTATCTTATAAATATAAAAAGACTTACTTGCGGAATAAATATGCTAAAAAACTACTCTTTTCCCTTGTAACAAAATCTGCTATATACTTTGTATCTATAATACCACCTAAAAACATTTCAGATAAATCCGCGATAAAGGTATTTAATTTACTTGGTAAATCTGCGTAAAAGGAATAATAAAGATATATCAAATCAAGGAATCCATTATGCACAACAATAGGCACATTCCTAGTTAGAATGTACGTAAATATTGATCGCATAATAGTATTTGGGTCCTTGACGTTGGAATTTGACTAATAGTAGAAAATTTTATGATAATTTAACTATACTCATAATACTTACTTAAATAATTATTATAAAAAAAAAAAATAATTTTATCAAACCTTATCACATCCTGGAAAATATGGAATCCCTTTACGAATCTGCTTATTAAAATCGAATCCACTATCAGATAAGAATTGTAAACTTTGTGGACTTATAATATGATCAACCTAGAATAAAAAAGTGATTATAAATACGTGTATGACATTAATTTAATTATAAAACTTATTAGGATATTTACTTGACTTAAAAGATTGAAGTTAAAATTATGAACGTTATATCGTTTTTCTAAAGATTCAGACATTCTTTGTGCATCGTTTGATACTTCTTCAAATATTGTGAGGCCGAAAGCGACCAAAGCATGTGATCTAACGACTTTACATAAATTGACATAACGCTCTTCAATATTACTATATTAAAGAAGTATAATACTTCCAAAATTAATAAAAAAAATGATAAAAGTTATATAAACAGCCTACGACAAAAGGAGTATGTATATGTATATGTAAACCAATTTAAAACACTTACGGAGCCCTAGTGTTAGCTTCTTTTCCACCTAGACCAGTAAACTCGGTATCCAAAGCTATGAAACTTGCAGAATTTAAAGTTTTTTCAATAATGTGCTGGATAGAAACCAAATTTTCTTTTGTAACATCCTAAAACATAAGTTGGTTAAATAATTTGACCCTTTAATGTTTTGAAAATGTGTAAATTTTGTAAGCTTACAATGAAAGACGGAGGTTTTGGTGGCATGATTTTAAGATATCTGTCGAAGTTTAAGATGTGATTTTTTATTTTATTTTCATGTGACGTTTACATATCAATGATATCATGTGATTCAAATGGACGATTTACAAACCTTAAAGCAATTGTTTAGATTCATCAAGCATATAGTTAGATCATTGATTAGTTAATTAAAGTTCACTTCATTATCTTTAATATCATAGTAAACTTTCCTTTTTTCTTTGTTTTATAAATTGAAAATTGACAAGAATTTTATTTTAAGAAACAGGTATACTCTATTGGCGTTTTTACCTTAATCCATTTATAATCATTCATTAATATATCTTTTCTTTGTCATTGGTATAAATAATGCTTTCAAAAACAAAATGTACTTGTTCTTTCAAACAATTACTTTATTTGTTTAAATAAAAATGAAATCATTTTTCATTTGTACTTTTAAAGAAATCATAACAAATGACAGATTTCAATAATAGATAAAAGCATTTCAATTACTTAATCATTAATAAGTTTCTTTGTTTTCGGATGAATTTCATAAAATAATTTTTTTTATATGTATATTTTACAACTAAATAAAATTATCAAATTCACAAACTAACTACGCGTCATAAAAATGCAAAATGCAAGAAATGTAAGGCAATAAATTCCCAAGCAGCAAAGATTAGATAGATTTAATAATATGCAGCTCTTATTCTCTTATTCAATGTCTTGTTTAAGTAAATATTATCTTTAATTTAGAGTTGTTCTTTGTAAAGTATATTCTCACGTAAATTAATATTATGCCGAAAGTAGTAATATTTTTTGATGAGCAACATGCAATATGAAAATTATAATAATTTCAAGCTTAAACAAGCTATTCCGAACTCGCTTAACTCGCTTTTAACCAGTCGTGAAAAAATATATAATATGACAATCTGGAAGGTTAACTTTAAATGACTATTTTCTATATAATGAATAAAATTTCTAAATTGAGACTTAATGAATAAAAAAAATTAATTGTTCCTTTGATGGTTTACACAAAAACGATTGTTTAAAAAAAAAATGTTTCGTAATTTGTACCGAGTTTTTCCGAATTCCGTAACAGCATCGACTACAAATACGACCCTGATCTCACTGAAATTGCTAACATCAAATTCAAATTCTTTACGTCGATCA